>PVJD01001470.1:0-264365 GCA_004026545.1 Mormoops blainvillei
CCGCACCTGCCTCTCGAGTATCGGCTTTGGTAGTTTCAGGCAGCCGGACCTGCATTCGGTTATGGAAAGGGGTTTACGTAATCAAACTATGTGTGCCTATTCACTTATACTCAGAAAAACTGAATAAATAAAATTTAAGATGCTTCCTTTAAGATTTCCTTTCCTAGACTTTGACATTGTCTCCCCCTGTGTCTTTAATGGATGAAGGAAACCAAGATTTAGACACACATAAGCCCCAACAAGGGGAGGTGAGAGTATTTGAGAAAAATTCCAGTTAGGATGCAAGGAAGGTGTGTTCCTCAGCTCCCTCCTCCCCACCCCACTTCCGCCCACCAAGCTGTAATATGCTCTCCTACACAGTAGGGATGCTCTGTGTCAGCAAAGCTGGCGAAACAGAAGGCCAGCATAGCCCTCAATGACTCAGGAAATCCTCTGAGAGGGGAGCAGAGGGAGTCCCTGAGCTGGAAAAGCAGCTCTTCTTCCGTCAGGTCAGACACAGGTCTCTGACCCCACATGTAAGCATTAACTATTTGCTATCCTCTTAACTCCTCTTCTCATTCCAGTTATTCAAGTGCTGGCCTCTGTAAGGAATCCATATAATACTTTCTCAAACAATCTGTTATTGAGGCAGGACGGTTAGATGTTAGGAGAATTTTGGACAAGTGAGAAAAAGGAAGCTGAGGCAAATGGTTAGACAAATAGGGCCAAACAAGTCCAGCTAGTAAATCGAGAAAGACCTTACCTTCCCTAACTAAGGACACTTGAGAGCAAACAGTTTACGCCTCTCCTCCCTAACCAGAGAGTAAATAGCTTAAATCACCCTAGTCAGGGAGATAGATAACAGAGACCCAATTAATGCCATTTGTGCCAGCCAAACCCAAGGAAGGATGAAGTCAGGGGAACAAACAACAAAAACCCAATTAGAGCCAAACAAATCCAAGACAGAGACAGAGGCAAAGCTGGCCAGAAAATGGTCCTGGTGCTTCTATAAACTCATTTTAGCACATCAGCATATTAAAAAGTACACCTGAAGGGCTGATGAATATCCTGCTGAAACCCGCCCCTGAGAACTATCCTAGGATTCCCACCCCCAAAAGAGAGATAAAAGCCTCAAGACAAAAGATGTCGGCATGGACTCTCTCTAGAGCACCAAGTACACACCTCATCTCAGGCGTGATCTTTTTATTTTCTTTCTCCTAAATTCTCACTGTCGTCAGCTTTAATAACTAAACTCTTAAAATCATCTGGACTCGTATTGTGAAATCTCTCCTGCACCAAGTCAAGAACCTACATGCCACTGGCTGGCCTGAGGCCAACTCAGCCTGGTCCCCATCTGGGGACATTATAGAAGTCCAGGCTTTTTTTATTTTTTTTCTTCACACATTGAATTGATGAAATGGGGGTAAAGGGGGAGAGACATATATGCCTAAAGTTTAAATATTAAGTTCAACAGATACAAAATTATTTAGTCAAATGACTATAAATGTTTCCGAATGCTCACTCTCAGTTTCTGTATTTATGTTGTCTTAGACCAGTAACAAAGTTTGCCTACCAGCACCACTCGGGAAACCACACTTTGAACTCTAGAGAATGTTCTTTTGACAATTGGAATAGGTGGGCATAAAATGTCCTTAAGTAACCCTAGGCCTTAGGATTGAAAGCTCAACTAATATGCCATAACAGCCGCCTAGCGTCAGATGGGTACCAGATGTATCAGAATGATCACTTCCTAAGTTATAAAAATGTCTAATCGCTATGCCGTACACCTGAAACTAATCTAATATTGTACGTCAATTGTAATTTTAAATCTTTTTAAATTATTAAATAAATTAATAAAATAGTCACCCAGGAGAGGAGAGAGCTGCATGAGCCATTGAAATATGTCTCATCCCCCATGGAAAATGGAGGTTGCAGTGGATGTAGACAAAGGGAACAATGAAGAGATGAGGACGTATACACTTGCAGGAGCTTGAAGAAATATAGAGAAATTTATAACCTGCTTTGAAAATAAAAACAAGTACCTTGAGACATTGATAGACTGAATATACAATCATAAAATGGCCAGGGCAGACCATATATAAAAACAGAACTTTGCCCTACAATAGACAGCAACCTGCCCTGGAATCTAACCCATTATCTGCAAATAAACAACCCAGAAAGCAAGGCAGCTATAAGTCAGACTTTCAGGAATAGAGATTGCTGTCCCTAATGACAATCAGGAAACTAACAAATAAGTTATGTAACAATCAGCCCCAAATGGCCAGGGCTTGATTAGTAACTGACAGCTTCTCTACTCTTTGTCCCCACTTCCAACTCAGGGCCAATCACAAAAAGCCAAACAAGCACCCTGACATCACCTAAGATGCCTCACCTCTGGCTGGCCTGTCTACAGCTCCCCATGCCGACAGCCCCCCACTGGGGCATACCCGAAGCCTTCTCTTTTTGCCACCAGAAGGCTGCCCACTTTTGCGTTTCTGCCTAACTTTGAGCTTCTACCGAAACACAAGTGACAGTGGTTGACTCCTCTGCTATAGCAAGCTCTGAATAAATAGCCGTTGGCTTTCTCATTTGGTCATTCTTCATTAATTCCACAATATGCTTATTTTTGTTTGGAGAGCTCGGTGCTGTGATAGAGGTTCCATAGCATTTCAGAGACACCAGCACATTCTTAATAACTGAGTCCAGTTCTGTCACTCTTTTAGCAACTCCGTTTCCTTCATGCCCATCTCCAATCTATTGATAAGTCCTGCCAAATCTATTTCCAAAATGTAATCCAAACGTATCCACTTCTCCGCATCTCCAGCACCACTGCTGGAGCCCAAAGAATCATCGGCGTGCCTCTGGATTGCCACAGGGACCTCTTTGCTGGTCGCTGCTTCCTCTCTTGCTCCTGCTGTGATCCATTCTCCTACAGCAGCCAGAGATCTGCATATCAGACATAGCATTTCTCTTCCTAAGCCTTCAAATGGCTTCCATCCCACTTAGAATGAAATACAAACTCTGATACCACCTGGCATATTGCCTCCTCCGCCTCACCCTGTTCTACTCCTCCCGTCATCTACTACATTCCGATGACACTGGCCTTCTCAAATGTGCCAAACTTGTCCCATCTCAGGAAACATGCACCAGCTGTTCCCTCTGCAGGGAATGCTCTTCCCCTGACTTTTGCATGGCTGGCTGCTTTTTGTTGTTCAAATATGAGCTTAGCCATCACCTCTTCAGAGAAACAAAGAAAGCACCTACTCTACCGTTGACACCCAATCACTGTCATGTCACCCAATTCTACCTCTCTGCATAATGCTCACCACCACCTGAGACTTTCCTTTGTTAGCAGGTTTTATTCTTTATCTCTTTCTACCAGAGCAGAGATTCTATGCCACGCTTGTTTACACAAACAAGCCTGGCATAGAATCAATGCTCAATAAGTATGTGTTGAATGAATGAATGAACCAACGACCGCACGAACGAATGCATAGTCTGAGACTTTACTCTGGTAGCTGAAACTGTTCTCCCTTAACATATCCTAGCTCAGTCCTAACTCCTCTGCACACTATAAGGCCCCAATCAATTCCCAGCCTCCCTGGAAAGTCTTCCTGTTCCACTCAGTGCTGTGCCTTTACCTTCCCCTCACACACAGCTCTGTCTGAACGGTTCATTTGGATTTGCTCATATTTGACCTTGAAGCTGTTCTCTTGAAGCCTGCTTCCTAATTCTGTTAAACTCTTCCCTTCCTTCTTAGTTTAGTTCATGCGCATTTTCTACCCGCTCAGACACAATTCCTTGTATCTTCCATAAAACAGTGCAGCAAACATAATGGAAACTCAATAATTAGTTGTTGAATAATTTGTTAAATGTCTATCAGGTAAAATCGGGGTAGCATGCAAGTTATACGGGATAGAGCCCACAATGGGACGAGGTCAAAACTGAGACCTCAGAGCACTTCCACACGGATTCCCTGCCGGTGCAAATGGCCCTTGTTTTCCATGGCCCATTCATTGGTTTGCTCTGTACAAAGCCTATTTCATCTCTTTTTTTTCCTCCCTGGAATGCATTCTGGGCTGCAACAGCAATGCTATGCATGGACTAAGATAACATTTACTGAGGCTAGGCTTATAGGCCCAGTGGGCAGTCAGCCAGAAATTGCAGCTTGAATGACATTTTTTTTTTTTTTTGGCTTGGCAAAGAAAGAGTTGCTTCACCACCTCAGAGCTTAAGCACTAGTTTACCTGGTTGGTGAAAGCTTCTTGCTATTTTATTGAAATTACACTCTTGAAAGCTCAGTAGTCACTCCCCTAGAGCCTGGTTTGTGATACTGGCTCTTTTTAAAGTATGTTTAAAAAGAAAGCTAAAATAATGTTTTCAGGAGTGAATTTTCAAAAAAGGATCAGCAATTCCACAGGTTATTCCCGACTTTTTTTCCCATCTGCTGTGACAGCAGGTGTGATTTCACAAACCCACTCCCATCAATCATCCTCTCCAACCTGTCTCTGGTGCCTGACAAGGTGTTTATGTGCATAACATGGAAACCATCACTAGATCTTGCGAACAAACAAGAATAAGGCTGCCTTTCACAATATTCCGAAAGAAGACTGCCATGGAAACCTGGGTGCTGGGTTCAGGTGAGTGATTCGTTTCATTGTCACAACCTCACCTCCTTTCAGAGGATGCAAACTCGAAAGCCCTTCGGGGCCAAATTGGTACTGTGAAAGTGCCCTAGTGTGAAGTAACAAAAAGTTGAGAAAACTGTGGTCAGAATGGACAGTGCATGCTCTGTTGCAAATGTATTTGCATTCACATGACATTAAAATGTGCTGGCTAAACCCAAGTTTTCTACCACCAGCGTCCAATCTCTGTGCCTCCTACTAAGTATTCTAACCTGAGGCCCACACACTCATGCTGTTCAAAGGGTCTGATAATTCACAAAATTGTGGACAGTTGAAGTTGGAAATGTTCTTAGAATTTTATTCCAACTTTATGTTTTCTAAGTAAGGCAACCGAGGCCCAAAAGATCGATAAACGAGCCAAGGGTACACAGCAAACATGTAGCAAGTTTAAAAAACTCTAGTCTCCAACTCCAAGCCTGGTGATCTTTCAGCTACTGGCCATCATTTTTCCTATGTGTTAGTTAATGTAAATATCCCCTTTAAAGGTTTATTGCAGTGTTGTTAATAATAAGAAAAGATCCTTCCAAATTGTCAATAGTTCTGAGATCTAGCAACCTTAGAGGGTACCCAATCTTCCTTTGCTAACTTTATTTCTCTTACTGAGATTAAAAGCAATAATTAGCATACTGAAAAAAAAAACTCAGATGATAGAGAATGGATTAAAATGTTATGTCAACTCAATAAAAGAGAATTTGATTATTAAAGGTGAAAACAATAAGGTAAAATATGTACAAATATATATAGACTAAAAAATTAAGACTTCAACTACACGAAAGTATATGTGCATGTGGAAAAAGACTAGTGAAATTTGTAAAGTGAAACTAATTCAAGTGGCATGATTGTTGTTATTCTTTTTTAACCATTTTATTTTTCTAATTATTTTTTATTATTGGTCAATTATAGTTGTCCCCATTTTCCCCCATTACTTCCCCTGAACTACCCACCCCCCCATATTCAATCCCCCCCACTGTCTTTGCCCATGGGTCCTGTATACAAGTTCCTTGACTTGACCCTTCCCCTTCTTTTTTAATCATTTTAATACTGTTATAATATTCTTTATAGGATTTTAGATGATTCTCTGAAACATGGGGGTTCATTTTCATTTCAGGGCTCACTATTTACCACTTTCTACTTTTCTCTTTGCTAGAAAAACGCTGTATTTTGTTCAGCTATCCAGGCTTTTCCCTTGGGACTTGGAAGGCTGTCCCGATAAATCTGTCAGTAGCAGTGTTCCCATTTCCTTCATAGTGACTAGTTCAGACATGGACATATGATGGAAATTTGGCAAATGAATTATAAGGAGAATTTGCTAAGGAGGCACTTGGAAAAAGTTTCCTCAATTTTAAAAGCAGGTTTCTTTCTCCACCCCCTGTTGTTGCCGTGAGAATATGAGTATCTGGAGCTGCTGCAGCCATCTTCTGGCCTTGAGGCCAGCCAACCTGAGGGCAAGATGTATGTACTGAGATTGGCAAAGCAGAAAGATAGAAATAAACCCTAAGGAGTTAATACAGAGTCACCCACCTCTGGACTTCTTATGTGAGATAATCAACTCCTTATCATTTAATTCAGCTGAGAAGGGCATTTTCTGTTGTTTGCAAAAGGCCCAGCCAACATAACAAACTCAACTCTCCCCCTCGTATTTTGGAAGACATACTTGGATATCTTTATGAAGAGGAGAGTACACCTTCATATATCCTTCTTTCCACTTCCTGAGGCATAGATAGCATGACTACATTTAAATTTTCAAATGTCTCGTTTCTGGGGTGGGCATACACATAATCCATTTCCCTGAGTGACCAGTTACAGTTCAACTACATACCCTAATATGACCACAGCACGGTGACCACTTTTATATGACATCTTTAAAACATGAGAGAGTTGGAACCCATTTGAGAGAGATATCATCTCTTACAAGAAAACAAGATCAGAAAAAGGAGAAAATAGGAATTTCTAAGAATAAAGCTATCATCCCAATAAAACTGAGTTTTTTAACTCTTGCAAGAGTTCTAGTGACACCAAATGCTCTTGGTTGTTTAAATTTGTCCTTTCTCAAACCAGCTACCTTGTAATAGCCTGTCATTTTTCTATACTCTGTAAGTGACCATATTTCAATCATGGTAGTACAGCAGGATATCTGGGCAACAATGACAAGTTTACAATGAGGCTGTAGGGGAAACAAAGCAACCACTGAATGCAAGATTATTGTCATTAACATACAAAGTTCTGTAAGTCCTGTCTGCTGGGGAGAACTGAACTTTTGAGGATTAAAAAAAAAAAATGTAACCTGTAGAGAATGGACTGCAGATACACATTACACATGCTGAGTATCTTGAAAAATCAGATATGAAGATAAAATGGCCCCTTTGTGCTTTAGGGCAGGGATCAAACCATTATACAGGCGCTTACCCAAGAGAGGGCGTGATGTGTTGACACTCAAACCCCAACTTATGGCAACAATAGCAATAGGCTGTATATAACCTTAGAGAACATTGCCTCCTGTGTAATCCTAACAGGTTTTAAAACTATATTTTATTAAAAAATACATATTTTCATATATATTTAGCCATTTTCAAAAAAAAAAGCACAGCCTATGCTATAATAGAATATTGTCAACTATGACATGAAAAGTGTTAACATGAAAATGAAAAAGTTAAAGCATCTCTACTGTCCCTCTCCCTTATTCCCCATAATGTCCCCAGCCCACTAGAGTTAAATAGCTGAAATATGCCTCACCCAGGCTAAAACCTCTAAACCCTTTTTGGGGCCCAAGATCCTTGCTTTCCCAGCCAATGGGTGGGCATCTTGTGAAAATGCAGATTCTGGGTTCAGGAAGCCTGGGGCAGGGGCCTCGCTTCTCCATCCCTAACAACGGCCCAAAGCAAAGCCGAAGCCGCTGGTCCTGGCCCGCGGCCCAGACTTTGAGTAACAAGGTTTTACAAAATTTGTAAGATAAACAGCACCTGAGGTTCAAACAAAACACACTAAATAATTAAATGGCAATTGCTTTCAAATGTGATGGAATTTGATAGAATTTGAGATGTGTTCTTCTAAGCACTAAATATGAAAAGCTCTAGAAAAATTGAATTTCAGTGTATCTATCGCTACACAATAAAATTATTGACCTGAAACAATACATTTATTTTGCTCATGAATCTGAAATTGGGGTAGAGTTTTTAAGACATAGCTTGTCCCTGTTCTCTGTAGCATCAACTGGGACAGCTCAGTTGGAGACTGGAGAAGCCACTTTCAAAATGACTCACTCTTCTTTTTTATTATTGAATTTATTGAAGTGACATTGGATAATAAAATTATATAGGTTTCAGGTCTACAGTTCCATAATACATCATCTGTACATTGTATTGTGTGTTCACCATCCAAAGTCAAGTTTCTTTCCATCACCATTTACCCCCCTTTACCCTTTTCTACCTCCCCACCCTCTTTCCCCTTGTAATCACCATGCTGTTATCTGTGTCTATGAAGTCGTTTTTTTTAATCTCTTCATCTTTTTCACCCAGCTACCCAACCCCCCCCTGACAGCTGTCAGTCTGTTCTCTGTAGCTATGAGTTTGTTTCTATTTTGTTTATTAGTTTATTTTGTTCATTACATTCCACATACAAGTGAAATCATATGGCATTTGTCTTCCTCTGACTGGCTTATTTCACTTAGCATAAAAGTCTCCAGGTCCATCATGCTGTCACAAAACGTAAGATTTTCTTCTTTTTACAGCCAAGTAGGATTCCATAGTGTAAATGTACTACAGCTTTTTTAAACACTCTTCTACTGATGGGCACTTGGGCTGCTTCTAAATTTCGACTATTATAAATAACACTGCAATGAACATAGGATGCATATATTCTTTTGAATTAGTGTTTCAGGTTTCTTCAGCTATATTCCCAGGAGTGGAATCACTGGGTCATAAGGCAGTTCCATTTTTAATTTTTTGAGGTATCTCCATACTGTTTTCCATAGTGACTGCAGTAGTCTGAACTCCCACTAACAGTACACAAGACTTCCCTTTTCTGCACACCCTTCTCAACACTTTGTTGTTTGTTGTTTATTGATGATAGACATTCTTTTTTTTTTTTAATCTTCAGATAAAGACGTTTTCTCATTGCTTTTTTAGAGAGAGGAAGGGAGGGAAGAAGGGAGAGAGGGAGAAACATCAATGTGAGAAGCACTGATCTGTTGCCTCCTGAACGTGCTGGGGGACCAGGGATCATATGCTACTGACCAGGGACTAAACCAGCAGCCGAGGTATATACTCTGCAGGAATCAAACTCGAAACCCTTTGGTTTCAGAACAATACTCCAACCGACTGAGCCACATCAACCAAGGCAATGATAAACACCCTGATAGAGGTGAGGTGATATTTCTTTGTAGTTTTAATTTGTATTTCTCTGATGATTAGTGACATTGCGCATCTTTTCATATGTTTACTGGCCATCTATAGGGCCTCTTTAGAGAAGTGTCTGTTCAGTTATTTTACCTATTTTTTAATTGGATTGGTTGGGGGGTTTTTGGTATTGAGTTGTGTGAGTTCTCTATAAATTTTGGATATTAACCCTTTATCAGAAATATCATTGGCAAATATGTCTTTCCATTCAGTGTGTTGGCTCTTCATTTTGTTGATGGTCTCTGTTGCTGTGCAAAAAATTTTTAGTTTAATGCAGTTCCATTTGTTTATTTTTTTTCCTTTGTTTCCCTTGCCTGAGGAGATATATAGAAAAAAATATTACTACAAGAAATGTCCAAATTTTATTTTCTATGTTTCTTCTAGGATTTTTGTGGTTTTGAGTCCTGCATTTAAGCCTTTCATACATTTTGAGGTTATTCTTGTGTATGGTGTAAGAAGGAAGCCTGGTTTTTGCGGGGAGCTTTTTGCACCTATCTGTCCAATTTTCCCATTGTATGTTCTTGCCTCCTTTGTCAAATATTAATTGACCATAAAGGTATGGGTTTATTTCTGGGCTCTCTATTGTTCCTTTGATCTATATATCTGTTTTTATGCCAGTATGATGCTGTTTTGATTACAATGGCCTTGTAGTATAGTTCAACATCAGATAGCATAATTCCTCCAACTTTATTCTTTTTTATCTGGGTTTTTGTGGTTCCATATAAATTTTTGAAATATTTGTCCTAATTATGTAAAATATACCATTGGTATCTTTTTCCACATCTGATCTCTAATCTACCTGGGATTTCTTTTTCAAATAACAAAATGCAATTTCAGATAAAATCAAAAATACATGAGCAGAAACAAAAAGGCACCTATTGTAAAATTCCATTTATGGGAAACATTCAGAATAAGTAAAGGGACAGAGACAGAAAGCAGGTCAGGGGTTTCCGGGGCAGGAGGAGTGGGGAGTGAGTCCTTTTGGTGCAGTTTCCTTTTGGGGTGATGGAAGATTCTGCAACTAGACAGTGGTGATGCTTGCACAGCATCGTGAATGTACCGTGTACTTCATGCTCAGGAATGGCACAATTTAAAATACAAACAACTTTTATTTATAACTTAAAATAAATCACACTGTGAAGGATTTAAAAAGAAAACATAAAAATTAACAAAAATGAAAGATCAAAGCAAGGGGTAAAAAAAAGTTCTGGTGGGAGTGGGTGAGCAGCTTGTACAAGTAGCTCCAGGGCTGGCCCTGAGACATTGTTTGGAGCCAGTTCCTCATCTCTGGGAGAAGCCAGGGCAGGTTCGGGGAAGGTCCTTTAGGCAGAGGTGGTGGGGCCTCAGTTAGGTCAGGAGATGCTGCACAGGCCAGCCCCCACTCCAGCGTTGCAACTGGAGTGGCTGCCAAGGTGGCACAACCTCTCGTGGTGGCACCACCACTCGGGGTGGACATCCTCCAGGTCTGGAGCAGCCTCCTGGTCTGTCCCTGTGTCTGGCTCCTCAAGACGTATGAGAAATGTTGAAGCAGGAGCCAGCTCTGCCTCCTAGGCTGGCGCTGGAGCTGCAAAAGGAGAAAAGATCACCCTCCTGCCTTTCTTTCCATGTGCCCCTCCAAAGACAGAACACAGCCAGAGCCTTCCAGAGTAGCCTCAGCCCAGCACCCAGCCCAGGGCACCCTTCTTGTTGGCAGTCTAGCAGATGAGTGTTTGGGGGCCAGTCTTTGCTCCTGCTGGGGTGCCAGTCTCTAGGGTTTTCCCCATGTGTCTGGCACCAATCTCTTCCCGCAAGCTCACATGTATCTCAGTCTCCCACCTCACCCTCACCTCCTCTACCTTCTCATCCTTGGGCCCTGCCTCTGTGGGCTCCAGGTCTTTCAGCCTGGTTGGTTGAACATGGCCACTGTGCTCCAAGTTGGAGTTGGAAACCATGACCTGCCTATGGAGCCTGGGTGGCTTTCGGGGAGCAGTCCTTCTCTAGCCATCCCCAGGCCCTGGTTCCCCAGACCCACCACTCCTGACAGCGGCCACACTCACTCCCTTTTAGAGTGTTCTGGCCCTCTGTGGGCATGACGTACCTGCTCCTCACTGGTGGATACAGGGTGGGATCACCATTGGCCAGCTGTTCCCCAATGTCCTGGGTTGATCTCTGCAATGACAGTGACTGACAGCTGGTCTAGAGGCCTCAAGCCCTGCCCTGCCCTCATTGTTGCTTCTCCTGCCCACTGGACTTTTTGCACCCTGATCAGGTCCAGCCCTATGTCTGCACAGACCTCCCACCAGGAGAAATGAGCCCTATCCAGGGCTTGGGATAAACCTTCAGCATAGGAAGCCACCTACTTATTTCTCAACAAAAACACTTCAGACCAAAGGGATTGTCACAAAATATTCAAAGTGATGAAAAGCAAGGAGCTACAATCAAGACTACCCAGCAAGGCTATCCTTTAAAATGGAAAAAAGAAATAAAGAGCTTCCTAGACAAGAAAAAGCTAACAGAGTTCATTACCACCTAACCAGTATTACAAGAAATGTTAAAGAACCTTCTTTAAGAAAAAGAACAAAGAAAAACACAGAGGAACATAGTTATAAACAATAAAATGGCAATAAATACTTATCAATAGTCACTTTAAAGGTAAATGACATAAATGTTCCAATTCAACGACATAGGCTAGCTGAATGGATATGAAAACAAGCTCTGGTCCATATATGCTGCCTACAAAAGACTCACCTCGGAATAAACACAGAGACTGAAAGTAAAGGGATGGAAAAAATGTTTCATGAAAAGAAATGAAAAAAAAAAAAGCTGGGGTAGCAATACTTTTATTGGACTAAAAGACTGTAAAACAAAGACTATAACAGCTATCAACAACTGAACCTAAAAACCAAAAACAAACTAAGCAAACAACTAGAACAGGAACAGTATCACAGAAATGGAGATCATATGAAGGGTTATCATCAGGGAAGGGGAAGGGGGAGAATAGGGGAAAAAGGTACAGGGAATAAGAAGCATAAATGGTAGGTACAAAATAGACAGGGGGAGGTTAAG
Source organism: Mormoops blainvillei (assembly GCA_004026545.1). NCBI lineage: Eukaryota > Metazoa > Chordata > Mammalia > Chiroptera > Mormoopidae > Mormoops > Mormoops blainvillei. Next base: position 12,104 of record PVJD01001470.1, read on the forward strand.
AATAGTATAGGAAATGGAAAAACCAAAGAACATCATATGTATGACCCAATGGACATGAACTAACGGGAGGAGTTTTGCTGGATGGAGGGGGCTGCAGGGTGGAGGGAGATAAAAGGGAGAAAAAAAATGGGACAACTGTAATAGCAGTATCAATAAAATATACTTAAAAAATAAAGTAGATATAGGTATCCATGCAATTTAAGATCATCAATGTCATCCTATCAATTTACAGTGAGAAATGCTAGTTATGGTAAGACATGGAAACTAATGTCCCTCTGTTATACTGGGCTCTGCAAATTGGCTTCTCCCACTACCTCATTTGGTCTTCACACTGTCCTGCTAAGTGTGAGCTCTGGGGAGCATTAGAGTGGTGTGAGAAAGTCATGTTGCAATCCACGTTTGAGGCCGAAGGCAAGATTCCTGTGATGAAACCAAAGAATTTCTACCTGTGGGGCAGCATTTCAAAGACTAGAAAGGAATATGTTCACCACAAATTCACACCAATACCCTTTCAAACAAAACCACTGCACATGCCTATGAATCAGGCACCCAGTACCTCTTAACTCTACCTTTAAACCTTCCACTTTAGGTTCAAAAGATAAAGCCTTCCCTGATGAAGCACAGTTGACTAGTACATGAGAAAGTTTCAACCATGCTTTTGAAATGGGTTCCTGGAAGGAAGATGAGGAAAAGAATCTGTATTTTTCTTGATTTCGGCCTTAGCATGTCTGTTCCGTAGGCGTCCTGGAGTTCTTCCCAGAAGGAAGATCTCAAAATCTTCAATGCCAATCATAAATAAGAGTTCCCTTTACTTAAAAGAATGAAACTTGTTCAGTGTTGTATGAATAAAACGTGCCAGATTAAAAGAAACAATTGTTGATCTTCACCTAAACTGATGTCCTGAAAGAAAGGACCACGTCACTCACCAACCACTTTTCTTTCCCTACACCAATCCCTGTCCGTTCACCACAGCAGTCAGAGAGTCTTCCATGGAGATGTCTGAGTCAAAACTGCATTGACTACCTAAATGTGTGACTTTGGTCATATCAGTTAATTTTTGTGTCTGTTGCTTCTATATGAAATTAGAATAAGAGTCTTTATTCCTCCTTATCTTCCTTTGAACTTTGTCAAAGAAAGGCATTAAAAAAATGCTATGGAAAATTCTATCAGCAACATTTATAGCTTTCCTGTGAGGATACACCATGTTATCTCAATACGTAAACTTTAGAGACATGACCTTTCCTACTACATTCATGCACTATCAAGGGAGCATTATCATTAGATACAACATCCTCAAAATCTTCAAATGTTAAAGAAATAAACATAAGATACTCAAAGGTGGAACCATGATGCTGAAAATGAGTAACGAAGACTCTCAGCTCTTTAATATGCATGTGCTCTGTTCTACTCACGTTCTTTCTGTTTTTACATAATAGACATGCCAACCTTTGGCAGTACACATTCTCTTGGTCCCCTAACCCAAGGGAAGAAGAGCTATGGGGTTTACATTCAAGCTAGGAATTCCAGTCTTAGAGCATGTTCGATATAGTTATGCCACGTAACAATACATTTACACCCTATAAATCATGAGCAACCTTCAATATGACACCTAAACTCTCTAAACCTCTGTATTGGTTTGCTAGGACTGACATAACAAAATACCACACATTGGGTAGCCTAAACAACATAAATCAATTTTCTCACAGGCTTGGAGTCCAGAAGTTCAAGATCAACATGTCAGTACACTTTGTTTCTCCTCAGGTCTCTCTCCTTCGCTTGCAGATGGCTCTCTTCTTGCTATGCCCTCACATGTGACTCCCTGGTTTTCTTCTCTTCTTTTATAAATATATTTTATTGATTATACTGTTGCAGTTGTCCCATTTTTTTCTCCCTTTTATCTCCCTCCACCCTGCAGCCCCCTCCATCCAGCAAAACCCCTCCCGTTAGTTCATGTCCATTGGGTCATACATATGATGTTCTTTGGTTTTCCATTTCCTATACTATTCTTAACCTCCCCCTGTCTATTTTGTACCTACCATTTATGCTTCTTATTCCCTGTACCTTTTTCCCTCATTCTCCCCCTTCCCCCTCCGTGATGATAACCCTTCATGTGATCTCCATTTCTGTGATACTGTTCCTGTTCTAGTTGTTTGCACAGTTTGTTTTTGGTTTTTAGGTTCAGTTGTTGATAGTTGTGAATTTGTTGTCAGTTTAATGTTCATAGTTTTGATCTTCTTTTTCATAGATGAGTCCCTTTAACATTTCATGTAATAAGGGCTTGGTGATGATGAACTCCTTTAGCTTGACCTTGTCTGGGAAGCACTTTATCTGTCCTTCCATTCTAAATGAGAGCTTTGCTGGATAGAGTAATCTTGGATGTAGGTCCTTGACTTTCATGACTTTGAATACTTTTTTCAAGACCCTTCTTGCCCATAAGGTTTCTTTTGAGAAATCAGCTGGTAGTATCCTGGGCACTCCTTCATAGGTAACTCTCCCCTTTTCTCTTGCTGCTTTTAAGATCCTCTCCTTATCTTTAATCTTGGGTACTGTAATTATGTGTCTTGGTGTGTTCCTCCTTGGGTCCAGCTTGTTTGGGAGTCTCTGAGCTTCCTGGACTTGCATGTCTATTTCCTTTGCCAGATTGGGGAAGTTCTCCTTTATTATATTTCCAAATAAGTTTTCAATGTCTTGTTCTTCCTCTTCTCCTTCTGGTACCCCTATGATTCGGATATTGGAACATTTAAAGTTGTCCCTGAGGTTCCTCAGCCTCTCCTCATTTTTTTGAATTCTTTTTTCTTCATTCTGTTCTGACCAAATGTTTATTTCCTCCTCTGTTCCAAATTGTTGATTTGAGTTTCCTTCCCTTCACTGTTGGTTCCCTGTATATTTTTCTTTGTTTTGCTTTGTATAGCTCTCACCTCTTCATAATTTTGTGTCCGTACTCAATCATTTCTGTGAGCATCCCGATTACCAGTGTTTTGAACTCCGCATCTGATAGTTTGGCTATCTCTTCATCGCTTAGTTCTATTTTTGGAGCTTTAATCTGTTCTTTCATTTGGGCCATATTTCTTTGTCTTGGCAAGCCTGTTAAATGTGGTAAGGGGCGGAGCTTTAGGTATTGGCCAGGGCGTGGCAACCCACTCCACTGTGTTGTGGTGCTGTATGTGGAGGAAAGGTCTGAGAGAGAACAATGCTGCTTGCTCGGCTCTGGCCCCACTTTCAGTCACTTCCCCTGTTACCCACAAGTGAGTTGTGCCCTTCTGGTGCTGATTCCTGAGTAGATGGGTTTATGTACATTCTAGGACCCCATGGGTCTCTCCTATGGACTCTCCTGTGAGACTGGGAGTTTCTCCTACCAGCACAACTCCCACAGGTTTTAACAGCCAGGGGTTTTGAGCCTTTCTTTTCCCACTCTGGAACTCTGGGTTGTATGGTCTGTCTCACTCCCTAGTTGTTCCTCCCGGTTTATCCTCATATGAATGTGGGACCTCTGGCCTACCAGCCACCACGTTGTTGTGTGTCTTTTCTGCCCCAGCTGCCTGTCTCCACCCCTTCTACCAGACTGGATGAATGTTTCTTCTTTAGCTCCTTGGTTGTTGGACTTCCATACAGTTTGATATTCTGGTAGTTCTGGTTGCTTTTTGTTTTTAAATTGGTTGTTGTCCTTCTTTTGGTTGTGCAAGGAGGCAAAGTCCATCTACCTTCACCTCCATCTTGGCCGGAAATCCTTGTTTTTCTCTTCTTATAAGGACATCAGTCAGAACAGATTAGGACACACCATAGTGGCTTCTTTTTAACACAATCATCTCTTTAAAGACCTTATGTCTAAAGACAGTCACATTGTGAGATTAAGCCCTCAGTATATGAATTGGTGGGAGGGATGCAATTTAATCCATAACAGCATCATAAGGGCATCATGAGGATTTATGTAAGATGCAGACAGGACCATGAATTAGAAAATGCTTTATAAATTACACCATGCAAATATTATATTATTGATGTCATCATTTTTGCCTTTGTAATTATTATTCTCTATTATATATTGTCAGTTTCTTGGGAAACATTAAATTTTCGCCTTTTAAAGAATTATTGCATAGTGGTTAAGAGAACATGCTCCAGAATTATGATGTCTAGATCCAAATCTTGACTAGCTGTGTGATCTTTAAAAATTATTTTAACCTCTCTAAGCTGCAACATTCCTATTTATAAATTAGAAATGCAAAAGAGTACCTACCTTTTGGTGTTATTGAAACTATTAGAAGAGAGAATGCACTACAATGAAGAGCTAATAGTACGTGCTCAATAAGAAATGGCTGTTAACAGCATTTAGACCTTGGAGTTGCTGCCGCCGCCTCTTTCTCAGCCAGCAGAGGTCTCCATCGCAGTCAAACTTAGACTGGCTTCCCCATGATGGTCTGCACTGCAGCTGCCAAGCACATCCACTGTTGTCAGAGAAAGCAGTGAAAGAATTAGCATGCTGTCTGAAGGAAGAAGAAGAAATCAAAACGAGAACAGGAAATAGGATTCCACAGTAAAAGGTTATGGGAACAGGTGTCTGACCATGAATTAAGACCACCTAAGTTCCAGTGCTGCTTCAGAAACAGACTTTCACCAACATTGTCCTTAGTTGCATCTCACTTTAGCCAATTCTAAAGTTGAGTTAATAAAAATTACTCACATATACTCCAAGGAGCAATAAGAATGAATTTGCAAATATTTCTGTAAACTTCTCTGAAAACTAAGAGTGCTGCTAAATGAACATTTAACATTTCTCACAGTATCAAGCTTATTTCATCTCTATCACCAACTGCATTCCACGCCTCAGTTTTTCTTCCACCGTAATATATATATTTTTTTAATCCTCTTTTACCACATAGGCGTACACCTCCAAGTTCAATTATTCTGTCAGTTGTGTTTTAAATTGCACTGCTTTCTATTAACCCCTTGTGGTATCAATTTGTTGATCTGTTCCTTCTGCTGAACCAATCATCTTTACACCCACCAAAAGCTGGAATGGCAATTACACAAAGGAAAATGAAGAAATTAAAGCATAGAAGTAAAGATAGTCGAAAAATGGGATTAAAAAGAGCACCAAGGGGAAAACACACGTGCTAAAAAGCATAGCACGGAGCAGATGGAAGCACAGAGGGTAGAGTAGAGCAAGGTAGAAAACGGATCCTTCGTCTGTCTACTACACCTCTTTCAGCACCAAGGACAGATACTCCGAAGGGCTGCCCCAAGCCACATTCTGTTTAGGGTCCCTCTGAAATCCTCTAGAGAAAACGGATGCATTCGAAAGCTGCTATGACACATGCAGTAAGGTCTGCTAGGGAAGCTGGTAAAGCAGCACACAAGTGATTTCACCTTAGAGGCAAAAATGGGCGATTTTCTTTCTGTTCATTTCCACAGTTTCTGTGTCATGGGGAAGGCAAAGTTTGCTTTGCTCGGGCATGTCTGCAGTCCGTAAATGGCTACAGAAGCTGAAGTGCCTAAACTTCACAGTCTCCAGAAATCAAAAGAAATTTTCAGGGTAAGTAATTTTTCTTCTTGTTTCTACTTTAATACGCAGCGTTTTCCTGGAAGATTATTTAATTGGTTTGGGGTTCTATGGTTCTGTAAGAATAGGCATTAAAACTCTGTACCCCCTCGTACTCAAAAATCTGAAACCCTGGGGTAACTATTTTATTTTTCCTCATTTTGGGGGCAGTATAAACCTGTTCTCTTTTTCCCCCAAAAATTAGATCCTCGTGGGCTCTAGTAGTTATATCAAGGCAGTATTAAAAGAAAGAAAATAAAAAACTGTTAGTATTCCTGGGGCTTGTATGAAAGTTGATTGTATTCCTCTTAACAGTTTTTCTTAATTGCAGGGGTCTTTTTTTTAACTCCCCCAGTTCAGCACCCTGGTAATCCAGGGCTGAAGGTTCAGAGAGACGCTGTTTTCAATGCAAGGCTGTTTCTGAGTCAGAATGCAATTATTGCCAACAGAGATATGTAGTACTTGAGATGATTGTTGTGTACATTTTCTTTAATGATAGCGTATAATTTCGAGGGTATTTTTATTGTTTAATTGTGGGACTTTCATTACTTACTGTAGCTTACTGGATCAATGGAAGTTGTTGCAATTAGGCATGTGTTCCAGTTCATGCATTTAGTTTAATCAAATGCAATTAAAATGCATGCACAAATAATAATGCTGCAAGAGCAAAGGGGAACTTGGATCCTAAAGTTACACTGCCTACTTGTTTGTACTTTATAGGTGAAGCCCTTTGTTATTAATACTAAAAGATCAGCAAGATGTCCATCCTTGGATAAAAGTAAAGAATTGTTGCTTGACACTATACTGACTGGATCTCTTGTAGCCAAAGAGAAGCAGATACAATGTGAAAAAGAGTCTTACTCAGATGCTTGTTTATTTATAACTGAATATTCTCAAGGGGCTGTGAGGTTAGCAGTGAGTAGGGATGTTAAACCAGGAAACTACTGACAGTATCCAAATGAATAACTGATATTAGGGCATCTACACAGAAGTCTGCTTATTATGAAATATGAATTAAAGCAAATACCAAATAGGTTTTACTCAATATTAAATTCAATGTCTAATGTACTGAAGTTTGTCATCAATTAATATTTGCTCATTGATTGACTGAAACACTGAGTTTCCCATTTTAACGCTGATTAAAATGATAGGATGCTCAGTCCTTAGAGGTTGTGATGAAAAGTGAGGATTCTCTGCTTTACTGAGCAGGTTTAATTAGGAAAAAAAGTATATTACCTTAGCTATGAGACCTCAGTAACCAGCTATGGCTTTTCTCTGTAAGTTTCTCAATAATGTAAATGTGCTCAAATACATAAATATGCTATGTATTTCAATGCACTAGTGAATATTCATTAGGAAAATAAACTAGACTCCAATTTTCAAGAATAAAATGCCATACAAATGCTAAAACTACCTCTAATAATAATGACAATGTAACTCCCACTGTTTCCATCTGCAGTGTGCACCTGCGTTGACTTCACTGAGCTAGGTCAGGTGACATGCACGAGATACTCTTAAAAGGGGAAGTTTTAAAATTAGTCCCCATTTCAGGTTTGTCTCCCTCGCCCCAATAGTGAAGTCGTTAAGAACATGAACTCCGTCTGGAAACAAACAGCTCTTGGTGTGAATCAGCTCCATCATTTACTGGTGTACAGGGGCAGCAAGATGCTTAACCTTCCTGTTGCTTACTCTCTTTACCAACAAAAGTGGAGATAATAATGGCACCTACCTCCTTTATCAGGTTGTTGTGAGGCTTAAACATGATAATGCTTATGAATGTTAGCTATAATTATTAAATTTTTCAGGCGACATAGTTGGTTTGCCTTGAAGCCCAGAACCAGAAAATCTCTAGAGGTCAGAACGTACATAACTAAGTGAAAGATTAGAGACAGCAAAAGACAGGGATCTGTGATACCAGCGATTTGGTCATGGAAAACCCTGCTATCCAGGTGTTTTGTTCGGGGTTTAGGAAAAACCATTCCTGCCTGGAAATGACTGCCACGTCAACTTCACACCCAGCATAGACACATTAAATAAGTCATGAGTTTTGGATTCAGGGAAACTGCAGATCAAAGCTGGGCTCAACACAGCCCCCTACACACTGTGGAACCTTGAAAAAGTTACTGGACCTCTATCTCTCAGCTTTTTAATCTATGAAAGAAAGATATCAACATCTACCTTCAGGGCTGCTGTAAATATTGAAAGGAGATAATATGTATAAAGTACTACTGTTTGGCACGCAGTAGCCGCCAGAAGTGGTAGTGACTATTGTTTTCAGAAGGAGATCAAGAACTAAAAGTGCTTGGGGGTTTGTGTGTGTGTCTTTTGCCTAACTCAATAACCTTAAGAAAAAAGAAAAAATAATTACAACCCTGTAAATCTTCATAAGCATCTTCCTAACAAATTCAGTGGGAGCCTGGTATGGAACCAGGTGCCAAGGAGGCAGTGCACACGTGCTCCAGGTAGACTGTCTGCAGTTCAGAACTGAGGTTGAACATCCGCAAAGCAGGGTGTGCAGCAGAGCGGATGGGGGCCTGACCACGCTCTGCCCCTCTGCTTTTTAAAACAGATTATGCTCTCACTCTAAAAGATGCTAAAGTAAACTATGAAGACCAAGATTAGTCAATACTTTGTAAGAAACTGAAAGGCTCATTAATATTTGTAATTGGTGTTACATGTAATGAATCTAAAAGAGTAAACTCAGTGGCCATCTTGTAGCCCCGCATCTTCACTTTCTCACCTCCCACCCCCCTCCTTATCTGCTAACCCTCTTTCTGGGGTTAGCCATCAGTTTAGGAGAAGCCATCTCCTAGTTTCTGAGTCCCTCAGACACTCAGCAATTGTACCTTGTTTGACGACCCCTTTACCTAGTCCTACTTTTCCTTTAACAACAGAGCTGCAATATTTCCAGGGCTACATGCCAGGCATTATGCTACAGCCATGGGTCTCAACGGGGAGAGCCATATCACTCCACAAAGGACAATTGAGAATGTCTGCAGACATTTTTGGTGGTGACAATTTAGGAGAAGGGGTGCACTATTGGTGTCTAGTAGGTAGGTGTCAGGGATGCTGCTAATCATCTGATGGATTCACAGGACAGCCCCCCCCCAACAACCAACTGTCAATGGTTACAAGCCTTTGCATATATAATTTTATTTGATTATTATAATAGCTCTGTGGAGTCGATATGATTATTCTCATTTTGCTGATGAGGAAACCAGGCTATCATTATGAATTACTTAGAGAGTGATTATTAAGTTAATGAATTCTCTAGGCTCTCTGCTTTTCCTACCCGAGACCAGTTTACTGTCTGTCAGCATATCCATCAGAGGGAGAAGGAAAGGAGGAAGGAAGGCTGAGCTTCGTGTTATATAAGCAACACCGGTTTAAAAGAGAAACCTAAGGAGAGAGGAAGTTGAAGCAGTTCGCTGAGAGATGGGGAGTAATCTAGCATCTTACCCATTTTCTCCCACACCCGCAACTCATCAGGAACTGCCACACAGCCAAGGCTTGCCCCCACCTGCTGCTATGCAGGATCAAAGACCAGAGGCGGCACAATGCAAAATAAATTAAAAAATCAGAAATCTATATGACTGTGGTTCCATCATCAGACTCAGAAGTGATTTTCAGAGTTGAAGGTCTCCCTTCACATAATTAGTCATTGACATTCAGCTGTACCGGTTCTAATTAACTGTCAAGCCTTGGCAGAGTAAAATGTCCAGTAAGATGGTAACAAATATCCCAAGGTTTCCTCTTTTCTCTTACCTGACAAGTGAGAAGAGGCTAAGACATTAGCCAACTGCAGACCCCCAAGAAAGAGTGGCGTCTGGCCATGCTTTCCAAGTCACAGAAGGACAGGCTTTCTGGGCCCGAGCCTGCCTCAAAAGCGAAAATATGCTCGAACAATCAGAAAGCATTGTATTTTTCCAAAAGCTCTTGGCTGCAGCTGTGCTGTCTCCAGGATAGCGGCTGCCCTTCTCCAAATAATAAGGAAATTATAATTATTATCAAAAATTATTATTATGCTTTAAAATATATTGAGTGCAAACAGTGTGCCAAGACGAAGAACCTTTTTTTTAATTGTCTGAATTCAGTTCGAGCTGGTCTCCCCTTACAATCATTTGTTCATTTTAACACTTAGATGTTCCACACTGAAATATTGCAAAACGAGGCACGATATGACAGCCATGATTAGGCCAATCACCTAATCAAAGAAGAGCTGCAGATAGCAAAAGTGGGAGCAAATCCTGGCCGCCAAGCCAGCCTCTACCTCTGCCAGGGCCTGCGATGAGAGTTCCCATGGAGACCCAGATACTCCATGTCTAAATATTTTAGTCATAACCAACAAACCACTGAATAAAATGTTTAATCCTCTTCCTTGACAATCCTCTTCCTAACAATCTGAAAGACCAGGTTTGAATTTAACATTCCTGGGCCCTTAATAGTTCCATATAAAATGTGAGAGGGCAGCAGAAACTGCCACCAACCCCCATCCTGTCCCAGGGCACAACCAATCAATGTCTCTCTCTCTCTCTCTCTCAATGTCTCTCTCTCTTTCTCTCTCTCTCTCTCTCCCCCCCTCCTCCCTCTCTCCCTTCCTCTCTCTCTAAAATCAGTGAAAACATATCCTTGGGTAAGGACTTAAAACTTTTTAAAAATAATAAACTAAAAATAAACTGTGTGACTTAAAACGTGTCATTCATCTCTCTGGGTCTCAATTTCCCTGTTTGAAAGGTGAGGCTTTGGGCCGGGTCAGAGGGTGAAAACAGTGGGGTGCATGGGTCATTGGCCCTTGAATGTGGGATTCGGGGTGGCAGGGAGGACTTCATGGAGCTTAAAACATTTCTCTAATTGGTAACCAATCTTTAAAAATTAGGTTTCAAATGAAATTCCTCCCATGGATTTTCTCTAAATGTAAAAACCACTATATTGTCTCTCAACTCCGCTACTCTTGAGAATTTTCTCCCCCGACCCTGTCATGCCCTATGTAGGATATAAGAGAGAGAATTGGAAGACTGAACGAAGTTAAGAGAGATGGGTAGGGGTGGGGGGCAAAAGGCAGAGTGGCAACAGAAGATGGAAGGGAGGAAACAAAGACAGGGGGTGGGAAGCTGAGAGAAACAGACCAAAAAAAGAAAAAGAGCTAGTGCACCTGCGGCTTTCTAGGTGTCCGCTGTGGCTTTCAATGTCTTCCGTGTAAAATAGCTCATTTAATCCTCAAAAAAAAAAAAGAAAACAAAAACCCTATGGGACAGGTTCCATCTTGCCCCTTGTTTTACGGAAGAGGAAAATGAAGCTCAGAGAGGTGAAGTGACAGGCCCAAGGTCCCAGGGTTAGGAAGTGGTGGAGCTAGGATTCTAATTCTGCAACTGCTCCCCATCCTCCTCGGGGTCCAAGCCGGGCTCTTCGGGCAGTGCTGCACAACCTCACGCCCCTCCACACTGCCCTCGCCTCACTTGGTTCCAGCCACGCTGGCCTCCCTGCTGTCCCTTCTGTATGCCAGCTGTCCTGTCTTTCTACCTGCTGTTCCTTATGCTTGGGCAACTCTTCCCCCTGAAATCTGCACAGTTGGCTTCCTCAGATGATCTGGGTCTTGAGTCAGTTGTCACCTCCTCCCTGGGGGCTTGCTTACTCTAATTTAAAAAGGCACTCAGACAGCCTACTCACACATGCACAATACTCTCCCTCTCCTCACCCCCATCTCTGATTTACTGTTCTCCCAAATACATCTCGTCATCAAACATACTACATCTTTTACTCACCTTGTTTATTAGTCTTTTCCCCCTGCAGGGAGGCTTCCAGAGGGCAGGAATTTTTATCATCCTTTTGTTCTTTGCTGTATTCCCAGTGTTTAGAACAGTACCTGTCATATAGGAAATGCTCAATAAATATTTGTTGAAATCAAATATTTGCAGGCAAGCAGCCTAGCTCCGAAGAGTCTGATTTTACCAATGTTTTTTTCTGACTTCTCCCAGGACACCTGTTGGGGTCATTCCTCTCCCTCTGGGCTATGGTGCCACTAAGTCCGCTGAGTGGCCACATCAACTCCACATGTGGGGCAGACAACTCCACGGGGGCCAGCTGGGCCCACCCGCACGCCTACTATGCCCTGTCCTACTGTGCGCTCATCCTTGCCATTGTCTTTGGCAACGGTCTGGTGTGTGTGGCTGTGCTGAGGGAACGGGCCCTGCAGACCACCACCAACTACCTGGTGGTGAGCCTGGCCGTGGCAGACTTGCTGGTGGCCACCTTGGTGATGCCCTGGGTGGTGTACCTGGAGGTAAGTGAGCCCAGGTTTGGGCTGCCCATGTGACTGTGCTTGTCCTTGTCTTCCCTGATCTTCTGGCCTTCTGAGCTTTCTGCTGTGATCTGGGGACTGGGGACGGAGGCAGAGCTCCTGTCCTTCTGCCTTTCATGAAGAAACTGAAAGCCTAGAGAGCAGTCGTTATCCAGCATCACTTGCACACATCAGAGCCAGGGAGCTGGGAAGGATTCTGTTTCCAGGTCTCCAGTATCCAGGTAACCAGACTTGAGTGATGGGAACTCATCTTAAAAATGCACCAAGTTTGCTCTCCGTGCCAGGCATGCCTCAAATATGTGAGGGATTGGGGGCGGCAGTCCGATAGGCACCTTCATCAATGTTTCCATGCTCATGGATGTGAGAATGTACGGGAGGGATTCGGGACAAGGGTGGGGAGGTCAAATGGAAATACAGGGAAAAAAATTAATGAATGAGGAAAAAAGAGAAAAAGAATAGTCTTCAAATAGCTCAGATGTCTTTAGATGGGTCAGTTGCCCTCAGACTTGGCTCTTTCCACCTGAACATCATCTCCCCACAGGCTACTACCTAAGGAAGCGACCAGACCTTCCAATTTATATTTTTGATGCCTCCACTAATAGTACAGAGCCCTCATCAATCAGATAATGCAGCAGAGCCTGGAGAATTCTTTTGGAGAGGAACATTTCTTAAATTTGAAAGTATTTTCATTCAAAAGTGCAAAGCGAGTCAGGAAGTGATAAAGAGAAAACATTCATTGGTTAACAGAGGTATCAGCGTGCCTATGCATACTCAAGAAATAGATATTCTTGCTGGGAAAATAGGCAGTTTACTAAGGAGCTTTCTTAAAGACATCTTAATATACTATTAATATTTCTTCTCTGCACTGTGTATCATTCTAAAGAGGCATCCAATGAAGGACAAAATGATGCTATGATTAAGAGAAATTAAAATTCATCAAATTAATATCTCAGTTAATATTAATAGTGAAGATGACAGTTAATTAAGTATGACATATCACAGGAGAGCAAAAATCTTGAACATAGACTGCCTAGGCTAGCTCTCGTATTAAAGAATGACTAGCAACTAAAATTAGACTTATGATCTCACCAGGGAGACATAAGAGAAAGAAAATAAAAAAGACAAGGAAAAGAAAAAAAACAACTGGAATGATTAGGAATAGATTTAACAGCTAAGGCAGCGATTTTCAACCTTCTTCATCCCAGGGCACACATAAACTGATTGCTAAAATTCTGAGACATACCAAAAAATATATTTTTTGCCAATCTGACAAAATATAGATATAATTTTAATTGATTTACCAAAAAAATAATAATAATAGTAGTTGCCTATCCTTTTTGCTCCAAAGTGGCTTTTTAAAAAGTCAGGTGCTTATACCTCTACATAAGGATTTCTAGGACTGAGAATTTAACCAACCAGACTCAACCTTATTATGTGATGTGACCAATAAGATACAACTCTATTATATAACCTATGTGCTTATGGTTCAAGACCGGGCATTCACATCAGACAGCAATTGTTGTGTTAGCTGTTGTCATTTTCTTAATCCGACAACCTAAAGGAAAAGAGGTCAGTGCTTCTGACTAAGTATCAAATGTTTTAAAAATTCTTATGACACAATGGTTGTAGATCACTGAGCTAAGGGGATACTCAGAGGGAAAAATATGCATTTATTCTTCCAAGTTATGATAATCCTGATGGCAAAGAGTCTTGTAGTTATCTTGACTTTTCCGTCAACCCAATTAACCTGGATTGACAGAAAACCCTATGGCTTTGTCTTTTTTTCCCATAGTCCAAACACACTGCCTGGTACATAATATGTGCTAAATAAATATTTGATATATGATTGGTTAAATGAATCTGTTCTGTAACGTCTGCATTAGATGGCCAATTCCTGCTTATATCAGTTGTTGCTGTGTCTATTGTAACAATGAACTATTTATTTTTACATTCAATAATAATGAGACTGAAAGGAGTTAAAAGCATGTGATGTTTTTGTTCAAAAGTATGGCAGATATTAGGTGTTATAACCTAGTAAGGATTAGTCAATAATTCATAACTCCCCCATCCCCTCAACCAAAATGTTTCTGTCCGTCCCTATACTTACAAGGATTCTTAAGTCTTCCAGAAGGATGAATCTCAGAAACAAATGCCAGAAGAGGACTTTCAGCCTAATAAGCATTTTAATTGCCCCTAAAATAAAACCAGGCTTTTCATGTCTGTTAACAAAGTCATTCAGGCACACTCTTCAGCTGTCCATTTGTGACAGCTTCCAGGATTCTGGATAGACCCTATTGGAAAACCTCTGTAGATATTGGTACAGGAGATGTGCATTGTGACATTTCCACACCAGGCCAGCCCTTTCTAGCCATACCTGCCAGTAAAGATAATGCCCCCCTTCTACTTCTGAGCCCGAAGAACAGCTGAGCCTACAGAGGGCAGGTACAAAATCTTGCCAAAAGCTCAACGAACTCTCTGCAGTGTGAATCTATGTGTTTCCCCCCATCAGAAGAATCCTGGTGGAGCTCTTGATCTCCTCTCATAAAAACCAACATGTCCTCTGTCCAAAAGGTTATTAGGTGTAGGTGTTCAGTAATCAAGGGCATAGTTAAATAAGTCTACAACCATAGAAAGAAGATTTGAGGCAGCAAAGATACCTTTCCACTGAGAAATGGGCTTTTAGCACCTCAGCCTGTTCCTTCCCACTTGCTTCAAGGCTGTAGTCAATGCAACTTAATATCTCTGTGTCACTTCCTCCAACAGTCCGCTAAGGGTCTACCTCAGTGAGGATAGAATATAACTTAAAGTAGCCATCGTTAACAGATGGTTGGTCAAAATATTAGCAGTTTCAAGTCCAGAAGACTGGATCTCCCTATTCCACCCCAGTATATACTGTTTTTAGTCTTAAATACGTACCTGCTTTCTGAGGGCCTCAGGAGCAGATGGGGTACCTTTATAAGAGAAAAGAGCACTTAGAGCCCTAATGGGCCTTAAAGGAATTGTAAATATATAAACCTATGTGTCTCAGAGAAGGTCAAAGCATTACTTTCACTAACTTGTCCTAATGATGGCACAGGTGGTTGAGTAGCTGGTCTAGTAATTGCATGATTATACATAAGAACTCCCTTGGGAAGAAGGAAGGATGCACCGTTGACCAGGGAGACTGCTGTAAGCTTGAGGGCCCTCAAGATGACAGGAAAGAAATGAGGGGAGCATCATGTGGGGAGCAAATTAGCTGCCCAATTCGCAGCTTCCTGTGTTTGATTTGAATACATCCATCTTCTTTGAAAGGAATCTGGCTCATAGTGGCCAGACACCTTCCTCCAAAGGAAAACTGACACCAGCATGTATGAGCTAGGAAGGTTTGGGCTGCGCATGTTGGAAAATTTGACTAACTGTAAGCTTGAATAAATTAGTTACTTTTCTCACATAACCAGAATTCTGGCGGAAGGCAATGGCTGATGGTTTAGCTGCCCGATGGTATCATCAAGAACTAGATTGTTCCATCCTTTCTGTTCACCATCCTTGACAAGCTGGCTTACTTCCTCACGCTGCTCACAGGATGGTTGCCATAGCCCCAACATCATGGCTATATTCATAGGATAGGTGGGGGTTACAGAGGGGAAAAAAAAAGCCATTTCCCTGGAGTGGCTCAACACTTCTCCCTAAGGGACTTCACTTAAGTCTAGTGAGCCCGAAGTGAATCATAAAGCCACTTGTAGATGTAAGGGAGGGTAGAAAGGAAGAGTAAAAATGTGGATTTCATTAAAAAAAGAAGATGTGAAGATGAGGAATTGCTGCGAGGTAGACAATAAAATGTCACATATCGCATAACATCATGCTTCTGGTGGAATTCACGGGGATGAATCTCATTCTAACAGAGTTATGCTATGAGAAAGATTAAGAAATTGGAGTCAAAAGATATGGGAATTAAGTGAATAAAATGGAGGTAACAACTATACCTTTCTTATCTCGTAGGATGTGTGTTAGGCTCAACTGTCATCAGAGGAGGGGGTGTGTTGATAACTAAAAAGTATAACCTACAAATATCTCAGTTAAAACAATTTTACTTGTAAGTATAAAAGAAAACTTAACTCCAAAACTTGACTTAAAAAGTAAACAATGCATTGGATGTCACACCAGGAACTTTAATTAAAAGTCATGTGGTAAGGTAGACTACAAGCACAGTTGGAACAAGGGTCCATCTCATGTCTCTACAATTCTCTCAGCTCTGTCTTTTTCCATACACTGGCTTTATCCATAGGCAAAAGGTAAGCAGAAAGCTTCACATGTGTACAACATGAGCAAGAGAGAAAATCTGTGTCCCCAAACTTCTAGTAGATGCATCAAGGTGTACTGTGATCGGACGGGCTTATGGCACGTGATTTTCTCCGAACTAATCACTGAATAGAAAAGTTAGTTTAGCAAAGAAGAGCTTCTTCCATGGAACACATCAACCACTCAGGAATCTCCTGGGTTTCCAGCAGAGCCCACAGCCTATTGGAAGGAGGGGCGAGTACAGTCAGCAAGTGTGCACCGTGGTGGCTTTCACTGTTATCATTCTCATCATCCAGTCACAGAGGAACCTGAGTTTGAGCGATATGTAAAGGTGAACGAGCAGCAACCAATCACTGACCCTCTTCAGTTTTCTCTGTCCCCAGGCCTAGCAGAGAAGTTCATGATAAAAACCAGGCAGGTGACCTCAGCGTAGTTATATCCCATAGAGCCCTGGCCTGGTTGTCTTTTTAATTCAGTTTGCAGAGTTTCTCAAAAACTCCTTTCTGTACCATACCAAATAGTTCTACCTCAGACTCCAGCTCAAGTTTGTAATTTCCTGTTTTAGAAGCTACAGCCTGCTTGGAGTTTTCCTGTCCAAGCACAACCACCCCATTTGGTTCCATGCAGTTAAGCACCTTTTGTGATGTTAAACGCACTTATATCGGGACAGAAAGGCAACATCTGCAGCTAGGGGAACATCCGAAATACTTAACTCAGAGCACTTCGGTCCCAGTGTGGGCAGGAGAAAAGACTCAAGGGTTAAGCAATGTAGATAAGCAAAAAAGATCAACGTGGGTTCAAGCAGGGAAACTCGCCACAGAGAGAGTGAAAGAGCAGCACTGTTTTGGGGGAGCAGAGTTTTGAGCCTTGTACTGATATTATTAGAAATAAAAGAGAGTCCTCGTTTTAAATGGGCTCCTCCATGATTCTTTAGGCACTTGAAATACGGACTGTTGGGTTTATCCCAGATCTACCAAACTGGAATTTCCAGGGGTGGCCTTGGAAATGTATAGTAATTATAACCAGTTGCCCAACGCCAGGCCCAGCCCCACTCCCACACTAAGTGATTTGCAGACTGCCAGTCATCTGCTACAGACTGACATTTAGGAACCACTAATCTGTAAAAACCCCATTTCACAGATGAAGATATTGGAATTCAGAGAAGTAAACCCCCTATTTTACCCGGCAGCAATTCCCCTTCTGGGGAGGAAAAAAAATCCCAAATGTGGCAAATAAAAATGAAATAAAGAAGCTAATTTGAGAAGTAATTCCATCTTTGCTCCTTGGCTATCCCCCCAAAGCAACTAAAAATCCATCCTTCAGAGCAAGAAGTCTTAATCTGGGGAGTCCATCAGCTTGGCTGTAAATAAAATTACCTCCTTATTTTCACTAAGCTGAAATTTAGCGCTTCCATCAATTATGAATGTAGGTATCAACCCACAGCAAAAAGAAATCCTTAATGTCACCAGTAGACATCCAGGTATTTATATTTTCAAATCACATTAAAGTTGTTGCACACACCTTGAAATACCATTTCCATTCATCAGTACTTTGAAATTATAGGAATTTTGGACCTGCCACTAAGTCTTGTCATTTAATGTATTATTAAAGAAGCACATATATTTAAAATACTTTGGTAACTATATTTCAATATAATTGGCATCTTTTGTGATCCGTTGTATTTTATTGTGTGCACTTCTGAGAAGGGAACCAGAGGCTAAAGTCTCCCGTGGAACAAAGAATGCTCAAGGAGCCCTGCTCTAGGGCAGCCATTTCTGCAGATAATGTCACCTCCCGCCACCCTCCCCTCAACACACACACACTATATACACACCCTCCAGATCAACTGTTTCCCAAACTTCTCAGGCAGCAGGAATCATTGGAGGGACTTATTATTCTGAGTGGGGCATGAGGATCATTTTGCTTAGCAAAAGCCTCAGGTGATTTGGGAAATGCTGCTTTATAATCAGTAAATTAGGGAAACGCTGCCGTAGGCTATGTCTGTTGAAAATTCAGTAGCCAACTTCTGTACCTGAAGACAATTTCTTGCTTACTCCCACCTTCTGTATTGCCAAAGGGAGCTAGTTATATTCATTAGCAAGTGAGAGTAACACCACCTGGCTGCTCTATGATTCTGAAGTGAGTTATTCATTAGAGTTTAGGGGAAAGGCAGAATCATGTCTCTAAAGAGCCTTAAATCAATCAGATTTCTCTTGCTTTTTTTCTGCTTTAATTTCAAAAATCACTTTACTTTTCAAGTTCTCTCAACACTTTCTACTTATCTCACTGTCAGCACTTATCACATTGCATTATAGTTATTTTCTTAGCATCTATCTCCTGGGCCCTCGGTTCGCCCTCGCTCATTCACACATTTCTCTCCCTAACATGCACACACTATGTTCTCAAGCCCTGGGGAGAAAAACAGGTTTAATTCATTTCAGTTCATCTACCCAAGTGAACTATCAGGCATATAATGGGCACTCAATAAATACGGGACATACGGGTGGATGGACGGACAAAAACCTACTCTTTTCCTCCTATGTTATTAGAATGATGTTAAATTGTACACTTCCCAGTAGCAGAGCATTAAGGTGCTGACTTTTGAGAGTCATGGTTAATATTTGGGGTTTGAAATGCCAGCTCCTTTTACTGGCTATGTATTGTTTTCTTTAGTGTATTTTATTGGTTTTGTTATTACAATTGTCCCATGTTTTCTTCCTTTGCCCCCTCCGCCTGGTACCCCTCTACCCTCCAGCAATACCCCCCTTAGTTCATGTCCATGGGTCGTGCATTTAAGTTCTTTGGCTTCCCCATTTCCTATACTATTCTTAACATTCCCCTGTCTATTTTTGTACCTACCACTTATGCTTTTTAATCCCTGCACCCTTTCCCCCATTCTTTCCCTTCCCCTTCCCCTCCCAGCTGATAACCCTCCAAATGATCTCCATACCTATGATTCTGTTCCTGTTCTGATTGTTTGCTTAGTTTGTTTGTTTTTCTTTTTATTCAGTAGTTGATAGTTATGAGTTTGTTGCCATTTTAATGTTCATAGTTTGGTCTTCTTTTTTCTTAAATAAGTCCCTTTAACATTTCATGTAATAATGGCTTAGTGATGATGAATTCCTTTAGCTTTACCTTGTCTGGGAAGGACTTTATCTGCCCTTCCATTCTAAATGATAGCTTTACTGGATAGAGTAATCTTGGTTGTCCTTGAGCAAAAGGTCCTTGCTTTTCATCACTTTAAATACTTCTTGCCAGTCCCTTCTTGCCTGCAATGTTTCTTTTGAGAAATCAGCTGCTAGTCTTATGGGAACTCCTTTGTAGATAACTCTGCTTTTCTCTTGCTGCTTTTAAGATTCTCTCTTTATCTTTAACCTTTACATTTTAATTATGATGTATCTTGGTGTGGTCCTCTTTGGGCCCAACTTGTTTGGGACTCTCTGTGCTTCTTGGATTTGTATGTATACTTCTTTCACCAAATTAGAGAAGTTTTCTTTCATTATTTTTTCAAATAAGTTTTCAATGTCTTGTTCTTCCTCTTCTTCTGGTATCCCTATGATTCGGATATTGGCATGTTTGGAGACATCCCAGAGTCTCCTTATACTATCCTCATATTTTTTTTATTCTTTTTTCTTCTTTCTGTTCTGGTTAAATGTTTATTTCTTCCTTATGTTCCAAATCATTGATTTAAATCCTGGCTTCCTTCCCTTCACTATT
This sequence comes from Mormoops blainvillei, assembly GCA_004026545.1. NCBI lineage: Eukaryota > Metazoa > Chordata > Mammalia > Chiroptera > Mormoopidae > Mormoops > Mormoops blainvillei. The sequence continues at coordinate 31,933 of PVJD01001470.1, forward strand.
GGTTCCCTGTAGATTTTTCTTTGTTTCACTTAGTGTAAACTTCGTTTCTTCTCTTATGTTTTTGCTGTACTCGATGAGTTCTCTAAGCATCCTGATCACCAGTGTTTTGAACTCTGCATCTGACAGGTTGGCAATCTCTGTTTTGTTTAGTCCTTTTTCTGGCATTCTGTTCTTTCATTTGGGTCATATTTCTTTTGTCTCCTCAGTTTGGCAGCATCCCTGGGTTTGTTTCTGTGTATTAGGTAGAGCTGCTTTGAGTTCCTGTCTTAGAAAAGGCACCTGTAAATTGTGTGGGGTGGAGGCTTAGGTGATTGCCAGGGAGGGGCAACCCGCTTCACGTCTTGTGGCTCTGTGTCGGGGGAGGACTCAGAGAGGGGACTGTGCCATTACCTGGCTTCTGGGGGTTGGCCCAGCACTTGCCCCATTTCCAGTCACTTCAACCACTTCCTGTATGTGACTGGTGCCCTTCCGGCTGTTGCCCTGGTTTCGAATCCCAGAAGGGGTGGGTTTACATATGTTTTAAGATGGTGTGAGCCCTTTAAGGAAAGTTTTCTGAAAATCCAGCAGTTTCTTCTGCTGCCCCAAACCCTACTGGTTTTTACAGCCAGAAGTTATAGGGATTTATCTTCCTTGCACTGGAACCCTGGGCTTTGCAGTCTGGCCTGGGGCTGGGATCACTCACTCCCAAGGTATCCCTCCTGATTTTTATCCACCACACGTGAATTGGAGACTGCCAGTGCCCATGCCCATTCTGCCACCTCTGCCTCTCTACGCTATACCGTGTCTCCTCGCATCTCTACCCAGTCTCCGCATCTTCGCCCCTCCCACCCATCTCCATGAATGTGGCTTATTTAAATCCTTGGTTGTTGGACTTCCGTACAGTTCGATTTTCTGACAGTTCTGGGTGTTACTTGAGATTTAGTTGTAATTCCTTTCTGTGGTTGCATGAGGAGGTGAAGCGTGTCTGCCCATGCCTTCATCTTGATTGGAAGTGACCCTGGCTATGAATTCTTAAGTAAATTACTCAACCCCTTTCAGCCACCATTTTGTCATTGAAAAATTGGAAATAATATTTATCTCATTGGATTGCTATGAGAGTGTTAAGTTCTTGGCTCTTCACAGCTCTTTATTCATCACTTACTATTATTTGCTCAGTGTGGAGAACTCCATTATCAAAAAGTATTTCCATTACACATCCCACCAATTAGAGACTCATTTTAATGAGTAAGCTCTGAGGAAGGCTCAGTGGTGGCACCTTAGTGGGAATTACTATAATCAGCTAATCAGATTGTTTTCCTCTTGTCACTTAGCTGAGATCAAGGAGAGAATGGAAATTTTGATGGCAGAGTTGGAGAATAAAAGAAAAGATATCCAGAACAGGGAGGCATAAATGGGGGCTGGAAGCCAGGGGACAGCTTGAGGGCTTTGGCCCATAGGAGCTAAAGAAACAGGGCACCGAGGAAACCTGCCCAGTGTGTGCTTTCTCTAGGCCCCAAAGTCAGCAACCGCCACTGCTTTTCGCAACCATCATATCGGGAGGGTGTCTCATTCCCTAGAAGGGAAATGACGCATTCTGTCAGACAAAAAATCCTTGAGGTGCACAAGGGTTTCTCCTTTTCCCTTGTGTTCACCCATTTCCATCCCTTTTCGGTAACTGCCCCCTCCTCATTTGACACTTCTATATAGCAGGGCATGAAGCAACCTACCCTCTGAGGCCCTGTCTGCCGTGAGGAGCTGCGCCACCTCAGGCAATGTGCTGAACCTTGCTAAGCTTGAGTCCCTTTCTCTGTGATGAAGATGACAGTGTTACCAGACAGGGGCCTGGCTCTGAGTGGGTCTGCCTAGCATCAGCTGTAGTGTGTGTGCTCTTGACATCATGTATGAAAGATTTCGCAACACGAGTCCACATTTAGTAAAGCTGGGACAGTGAAACAAGGAAGGGTTTAGCACAGAAGAAGCACCAGGGGAACCCAGGCTGGGATGCCTTCGCTCACTGGGAAGTCAGTGAAAAGGGGGCCTCGGGGACAGGTTCAGGGGATGAGCCTGGCACAAGCTGCCAGCTGCCTTAGAGTTTAGGAGACAGGTGCCTGTGGGGAAAGAAGTGGAGGGAAGGAGAGGGGAAAGGGAACGGCACGGCTGCTCCCCAGAGGGAGAGCATGTACACTGGGTCCTTTGTCTCGAGGCTTTTATCTCTTTCTTGAGGGTGGTTGGGAATCTTAGGCGAGGTCTCAGGGGAGGGTTTCAGCAGAATATTCAACAGTTCTCTAGGTGTGTCCTTTCAGGGTCATGGTCTCCACTGATTGGTCAGTGGCAGGACAGAGGGTCTTTAGTCATTGCAGTTGGTCCTAGTGTTTTTCTGGGTTTGAAGCTGAAATACACCTGAGACCTAGGTGTTGTCTCCAGGGAAGAAAAACCTGGGAAGGGAAGATGACTCTGGGGGTGAGGTCCTTGTTTTCCCAGTTTTGCTCCCTGCCACGCACTTGGGTGACCATCTGCACCTGGCTGTAAATTGCTCAACCATTGTGTTCAGCTGTCTGTCTCAGTTTTATTCTCCTAATCCACTTGCCAAAGAATTTCCCTAGCTTCTCACTGTCATGTCCCAACAGTAAACCCCTCTCATGGATTGTATCAGTGGAGGCCATGGACACAAAATGCTTTGCAGAACATCAAGACTCAGTAAGCCAGAAAAAGACAAATACCATACGATTCCCTTATATTGGGAATCTAATAAACAAACTGAACTAACAAACAAAATAGAAACAAACTCATAAATAGAGAACAGACTGTCAGAGGGAAGGGGGGTTACAGGACTGGGTGAAAAAGGTGAAGGGATTAAGCAAAACACACACACACACACACACACACACACCCTTCATGAACACAGAAAACAGTACAGGGATTACCAGAAGGAAAGGGAGGTAGGGGGAAATGGAAGAGGGTAAAGGAGAGATAAATGGTGATGGAAGGAGATATAACTTGGGGCGGTGAACACACAATGTAATATACAGGTGATGCATTATAGAATTGTACACCTGAAACCTACATAATTTTATTAGCCAACGCCACCCTGATACATTCAATTAAAAGAAGAAGAAGAAGAAAAGTAGGCATTCAGTAAATGCTAGCTATTAGTATTAATATAGATTATGTCGGAGACCGTTCATTCGTTCAGAATGGACTCGCGTTGCAGGCACTGCTCTAGGAGCCGGGGATGCGGCAGCAGACAAGGACGGGTCCCCGCTCCTACGGAGCTCCTTAAGTAGCAGCCCTTTAATTTCCTATCAAACAAGTGCATGCTTTGTCCTGAAAATCCGTAAGAGCACATTCAGTAAAAACCAAAGTCAGCTTTCTGAATCTGAAGTTTTAAAGCTATAGCAATCCCGGAATGGGTTATGTGGGTCAGTGACCTGTGACAGAGTAAGCTCTCAGCAAATGTTAGATTGTAGTAATAACATTAGGATCTCATGATGATCTCTAGTTATTTTATTTAAGAATGCCTTGCTTCTTCAATAATCTTCTAAGTTCTTCAAGGACAGGGCCTAAAGCACATTTTGTAAAACCTCTTAAAACACACAGCATGTACCCCCTTTCTATGAACTAAGTATTAGGAGATTCACAACCACGTGCTTTATGGATGGATGAATGAATGAATGTTTCTGTTGTTCTAAATAAACCCTCTCATCTACTTCGCACCTTCAATACACAGGCACAAACAGGCACTCACGATTGGGAAGGAAAAGTGTTTTTTCCTCAATTTAAGACATAAATGTTAAAATGAAAAGTTAGTTTACAAAATTCAACTTTTTGCAAGAAGCCTTTATAGCAAACGACTGTCCTGTGTAATGAGCAAAACCATCTTTTATTCTCCTCGCTTCCTTAAATCATTGTGTTATTATGACTATACATGTTCCTTTTAAAAAGTTTCTCATTCTAAGAATTTCTATAAATTCATATTAGGTATATATATATTATATATATAATATATATATTTTTTGTTTATGTATATCCAAATGAACAAAAAATGACTTCAGAGCTAGTTTGAACTTTTCATTGTTGCTTTTAAACAAAATATCTTCTCTCAGAGTTTCTCAAAATAGGGTCTGGAGATAACCAAACACGGTGATAAAATCAAATGCCACAGCACCATCTTTAACCACCGTTTCAACAACGTCTGTTTTCCTTGAGAAGCTACTTCAGAGGCCACTGTACCTACTTTTCACTCTCCCTTCCTCTCAATTAGCCACGGGGCCTGCCAAGCAAGGACACCCAGCTACAGCCAGGGACACAAAGCTTCGCAGGTTTCTCCTTGAGAGCCATGACCCTGAGAGTGGCAGCCCCGCAGGCAGGAAGCCGGGGAACAGACAAAGGCCTCGGCCCGAGGCTGGCACTTGTGGACACTCTCAGGTGGCAGTCTCCCTGACCGATCTCTCTGGTGCAATAAGGTTATATAAATTTTTTAAATAAAATAAAAATGTGCCAGAATATAAATTAAATTGCCTTATTCCTGACTTTTTTCAAGTGCTACTGGAAGTTCTGGAGCCTGAGACGCGCGCGTAAACAAGCAAGGTCAGAGCCATCCTCACTGATTTCTGTGAGAGGAAGGGAGGATCTGGGACCCTTTCCAAAGCCCTGGTCCGGTCTTTCTCCTCAGCACTCGGTGACTGGGACCTGGGTGTCAAAGGCAGGCACATTGTCCCAGGCTTATCTTACATAGGTTTTTAGAGATGTTGTTCCAGGGCGCTTCCAAGCTTTAAAACCAGAGCCAGATAAAATTCTACTTCGGAGGTAAGTTTCATGGAATATACGTTCTCTGCTTACTTCCCGGGTACCTGGTGAGCTCACCACTGGGTGGAGGGCTTCAGAGAGGCAGTTTCGGTGCAGTGCACACATCTGGCCATCACCCTAGCTCATCCACCACCAGCTATGGGCAAATCACTTCACCACGTGGAGCTTTAGTTGCCTCCAGGGCTCAAACTAAATCAGGGATTCTCAAACTTTGGTGTGACTGGGAGTAGAGGGGTTATTTATTTTTAAATAAAGATTCATGGGCCCCAGGTCCAGAAAGTCTAACTTAGTAGGTCTAGGGAGAGTTTCCAAAATCGTCATCTTTAATGAGCACTCCACTGCAGGCCACACTTTGAGAAACACTGACCTAACTGATTGGGGAGATCCCTTCCAGCTCTCATGTTCTAACATCCTGTGACTTTGTCCTTTTCTGTGTGACCCGTCATGGGCAGCCTGTCACTCTCTTGATGTCTGCCTGCCCTTGGTAACGATGACTTCCAACAGGGAAGGCTTGCCAGCATCTATAGGGGGCAGCCTGGGGAAGGCATAGAGTTGTTTGGGCTGCTGTCCCTTTGCTGGGGGGGGAACACTAACATCTTTGTCTCTGATGCCCAGGTGACGGGTGGAGTCTGGAATTTCAGCCGGCTTTGCTGCGATGTTTTTGTCACCCTGGATGTCATGATGTGTACAGCCAGCATCCTGAACCTCTGTGCCATCAGCATCGATAGGTAGGGCTGGGATCGCCCCTCCTGGCTTAGGGGACGGGTGGCCTAGGCGGGGCGGGAAGCCTCTCTTGCTGAATTTGAGACACACACAGGCTCTGCATCTGCGCGAGTAGAACTTACCATTGGGACATTTTCTCTCTCTCTTTTCTCTGAAAGTACGGTTTGTGGGTGAAAAGAAACCCCTGTGACAGGGAAGAAATGATTTTGCTATAGGTTTTCCTACCTGTCCTTTCCCCCAGGTCACAGAAGAGGATTCTGTTTGGGGTTTTTGTGATTCCTAATTGGGAGAAGGGGGTTGGGGAACAAGGATGAAAGGTGAGCTGATTTGGGTCAGGAAGGAAATTTCCTGTTACTACTTTGTTTGTTTTTGGTAAAAGGAGAGCAGAAGGGAACCTTCTGTGTGATTTCTGGACATTTATTACATAAGTGCGATTTTTACAGAAGTAACAGAGAGCATCTGGTCTGCTATATCAGCACCTTCACCACCTAAACTCTCATCCTAGCTCCTTATTGCCTGTGAGTCTCCCCACCAAATCTATTACAGGGCCTTGAACAAAGAATATTAAACTGAATTCAGTGGTCCCTGCCTGAGGGTAGCCAATGCTGATATCACATGTATGCACCTTCAGAAAGGACACGAGAGAGTGGGAGAAGAGCAGCCTTGGAAGAGGGAAGGGAGAGCTGTACAAAGAGAGCTTCTAGAAGAGGCTCTGGGACAGCCCCCATCCAGCCTCCTAGTTCCTGGCCCTGCTTTCCCCCCGCTTGAGAATACACCTGTACACTCCATCCACACACGTACATACAGGCAGCGGGTGGGTGAGGCCGTGCATGTTGTGCCTCGCTCAAGGGTGTGGGGACCGAATTCAACCAGCGCTTCCTTTGCCAAGCCTTGAGTCCACCACGAGAGGGTGCCTTTTCTAATTTGCACAAGAGTGCCATTTTGCTGGCAGCAGTCATGCCACACCCTCCTACTTTCGCCACTGAAGACACAACCAACAAGAATAAACCTTGAATTGGCTTCTGTTCCATACAAGAAAACTCCCAGAATGCACAGCACTCACCTACCCGAAACCTGAAGGGACAAGCGGCTTATGCCGTAGACACCGGTGGAGAAGGATGCTCCTTGCTTGACCTCAATTTCTATATAAACAAATCCTCACCAAACCTCAAACTGGAGCCTTTTTTCTATTCTAGGAATGAAAATAGGCCTTGGAAAAAAGGGTCTCCATTATCCTGCACAAGCAGTTTGTGGTACACAGCGTTAAATTCTGTTCGTGTGATGCCAAATAACTGGTCAATTCATTAAAAAATGCTGTCACTCATGCAGACCTTTGGTCTTCACACAATGCTGACAAACCAGTCACACCAGTCTGACAAATCTGACCAAATGGATTCAGCATTTTTTGGTCATGAAGCCCCGGATCTGTAATAACAGGGGAGTAAGAGATAGGAAAGAAAGGAAATGATGAAAGGGCTTTTGAAAGCAAGTAATACTATTGTCATTAGGTTCTTAGGCATAGCTCTGGATGCCTAAGAATTGGACTAAAGCCGCCCTTTCTTTTTTACAAAGCAGAGTGGGTGAGCACAAGGCCCCACCTCCTTGGCTCCTTGCCTCCCCCGTGGGCCAGCCCCTCCCACCACATCGCGGGTCAGAACAAATTTGGGGAGAGGGCTGAGAAAGTGTCAGAGGAGGAGGACACGATGTGAGCAGTGAGAATTCAAGTCCTTCTCGAGAAGCCCGTGAATAATGCAACCAAATTCATTCACTGGGGAGCTCTTTAAGTGGCTCTCAAATGGCACCCATCACACAGGCAAGCCCCTGCGCCTTCGCAGGAGCACAATAGGTGCCAGATGAGTCACAGGCACCTTGGAGTTTTAGTTTGCATCTAAATAAGCACTTTATATCTGCAAAGGGCTTTCTAATCATTTGCAAGAAGCTTTTTTCTTCAACAATTCCACGAGGGGAGTCCATAGAACTAAAGATTTATTGAGCCCCCTGTCTGATGAAATAAAAGATGGTGAAAAGCAGCCCTCACAGAGCTCTGGGGCTCATTAAACCCAGGAGGGAGTTAGACTCAGGCCCTCCCACCCAGCCCAGCCTCTCGCCTCCCCCACTGCCAGCTTCCTCAAGAGAATTCATCATCGGTTCCCCCCACACACCTCCCACTCTAGGACAAGGCTTTATTTTAGGTGGAGGTAGAATTCTGTGAGGATCTTGAGACCTTCAGTAGAATGACAAGCCTGCAAACCCCAGTCACAGAATTGGGAGTCAAAAAGGGCACACAGTTTAACTCATTCGTGCCGAACTGTTACCTGCTTGCACAAGATCCTGCAGCCCCTTGCACAGGTATGGGACTAGAACCTGAGTTCTCCAGCTCCCCTGCCAGTGCTCCGTCTGTTCCAGCGACGAGAGCTTTCATTGGTGGAGGTGGGGCCAGCAGCTCAGCTAGCTCTACAGGTGCCATTTCTCTGAAGTAAACAAGGCACAGTTCCTATGCCCTTAATGCCCTGGCTACCTCTGTGCTCATCCTAACTTGCCTGATGATAAAAGCAACAACAACAAAAACAGGTACCATTTATTTGATGTATACTATAAGCCAGGCGCTAAGGGCCTTTCATTATGGCTAACCCTCACCACACCCCAGCCAGGTGGGCGTATTATCCCTATTTTCCAAATAAAGACGCTGAGGCTAGACTGTGTAGGTTCGCTTGCCCAGACCACACAGTTGGCAGGTGCAGGACTAGGGATTCGGTCAGCCTCTTTCTCTACTGCACACTGCCTTGAACAGAGACGCTTAGCCACACTGCTGCCTGCAAGTCCTGGCTCCCCTGCTTAATGGCAATTCCACCTTGGTCAAGTCAGTTAACCTGTCCGGACCTGGTTTTATTTTGTTTTGTTTTGTTTTGTTTTGTTTTGTTGTAATCTGCTTAGCATGATAGCAAAAGGGTTGTTGTGAGGATTAAAACAGTTAATATCCATAAAGCACTTCATACAGTTGCCTGGCACATTTATTTACATACCTGCTTGTTAAATAAATTAAATGTCCTCTAATAATCAGGAATAAGGGGCAGGCACCCGTAAATTCACCAATATGAACAATCACAGATCTCTTGGGCTAGCACAATAATAATGACAATAATAGTTTTAAAAAATATTTAATATGTACCCGGCATTGTGCTAAACAAACAAATAAACAAAAACCTTCACAGAGGTACTTGCATTCACTATTCATAAAAGCCCTATAGAGCTGAATCATTATCCCCATTGTACAGATGAGGAAGCCGAGAAGCCAAATCTCTGGCCCGCAGCCACACAGTTAATGGAAGAACTGGGACTTAGACTTTAGTCCGTCTGTTTCCGACGTCCATGGACTTAATCACCTTGCACACTGTGTTCGGCCTCGCTAGAAAGAGTCCAGGGGGCTAGGAGTTCAACCACAAGGTGAGAGGGTCTGGCAAGGGAGCTGCATGGGCTACTCTACTCTCTGTGCTCGCAGGTAGGCCAGGCCTTGGAACTCTGTGATGAGCACACTGGCCCACGTGTCCAGAGGCGGCCCAGAAGGGGCCGCCCTGGGCTCCCCTCCTGCTCGCTTCCAAACCCAGCCGTGCCCTTGCCTGCAGTCGGTCATCTGCGATCGATCTGGGCGATCGGAGGCTGTGTAGACTGCTTGAGTGGGAATTCAGGGTCCCTGCAGCGCTCTAGGAGCCAGGGGGCTGAGCTTTGTCTCCCTGCCTCCCACTGGGCCTGGAGAGCCCCCAGGTGAGCAATGAACTCCTCACCCCGGCGGCGGCAGAGCTGGCGTTGTTCTTGCTGCATTTTGGTGCCCTCCTATGGCTAATTCCGGAACAGCCTCTATGTCTCAGTCCCTGTGGAAAAAAATCCCTGGAGGCAAGTTTGAGGGTCTCATTTATTCTAAATGCTTAATTGTGTTTAAAAAATAATTAGAAAAAAATGTAATATTGGTAAATGTAGTCTCATCTCTCGCTTCTTACCCAAGTTAACAAGTTGTTTTGACACAGAAATTTTCTCCAATGCAGACTTTCTCAAACTTGTCTAATCATAAGATTCATTTGCTTGTTTAAAATACACATTTCTGGGGTTCTCTCCAGAAAACTTAATCAAAATATCCAGGGGTGCGGCCTGAGAATATGTATTTTAACAGATCCTCCCAGGCAAGTAATAGAATCCAGTTAATTGCGGAAACAGCTCTGGACATCCACGGTGCTCTCAAGGTACAAGCCACCCGTCAAGCCACCTTTCCTGAGGAAGTCGTGTCTCCACAAGGCCTCTGAAGCTTGTCAATGGCCTTGAGAGAGAGTGGGGCACCCAGGGGAGATACTGGCCTCAGAGATGGGAGACCTGGCTCTACCACGACCGGTTGTGAGACCTCAGTTTTATCATGTAACCTCTCTGTGTCTCTGATTCCAGCTTTATAAAATGAAGCCAGTGTTCCCTACACTTGCTGGCTTATTAAATTAACAGGAGCCTGCATGGAGTTGCTGAATATTAGAGCATATTTAGGAAAGTATGCAGCTCTCAGTGGTGTGCTTGGAGCCAGCTGGTAATGGCTAGTGGAAGCTAATTGGCAAAATTTTAAGAATTGTTTGGTCCAGCTATTAAACCTTTGGTGTATCTTGAAATGGGCAATGATAGGAGTATTTGTACTGTGGAAATTGACAAACAGTACAAACTAGGGCTTTCTTTACCCAGAGAGCCAGTTGTTAGCCATTTAACAGCACACCACTGAATGTCTGGGTTGGTCAGGCTTTTACATCAAAGGACATTATGTAAATGAAAGGCCTGGGCCCAACTGCAGGTGTGGGCATAAGGAAGTGGGTCCTATCTTTCCTTCCCAACCCTGACAGCTGTTTGGCTATGACAGCCGCAGAACTCAAGGCATAGTCTCTTCTCCAAGGTGCCTCAGTGATCAGTGCTAAGAGCCAGAACCAGGGAGGCATATTTAACTTGAAGCCACAGCTCAGTGCCCCAGCAGAGTCTAAAGTCCTGAGCAGAATAAAAGGCCTGGAACAGTCTCTTCTTCTGGTCAAGATGGAGGCATAGGTAGGCATGCTTTGCCTCCTTGTGCAACTACAGAGAGAATTACAACTGTATCTCAAAACAAATAACAACCAGAACTGTCAGAAAATTAAGCTGTATGGAAGTCAACAACCAAGGATTTAAAGAAGCTGCATTCACCCAGCCAAGTAGGAGGGATAGAGACGAGGAGGCCCAGAGAGGCGCACAGAGGTGCAGAGAGGTGGCGGTCCCCCGTTCACGTGTGGTAGATAAAAAGCAGGAGGGACACCTCAGGAGTGAGAGATCTCAGTCCCAGACCAGACCACCCAGCCCAGGGTTCCAGCACCAGGAAGATAAGCCCCCATAATGTCTGGCTGCAAAAACCAACGGGGATTGGGGTGGTGGAAGAAACCAGAATTCTCGGGAGACTTTTCTTAAAGGGCCCTCAACAGATTTAAGACTCATGCAGAACCACCCCCTCTGGGATTCAGTACCAGAGCAACAGCTGGAAGGGCACCAGTTGCATATGGGAAGTGTGTGATATGACTGGAAAAGGGGTGAGTGCCAGGCAAACCTCCAGAAGCCAGGCAGCAGCAATCTCCCCTCTCTGAGGCCTCCCCCCACACAGAGCCACAAAGTGGTGAAGTGGTTTGCTCTGCCCTGGTGATTACCTAAGGCTCCACCCCACACAATTTACAGATGCCTTTTCTAAGACAGGGAGTCAAAGCAGCTCTACCTAATATACAGACACAAACACAGGGAGGCTGCTAAATTGAGGACACAAAAGAAATATGACCCAAATGAAAGGACAGAACAAAACACCAGAAAAAGAACTAAACAAAACAGAGATAACCAACCTGTCAGATGCAGAGTTCAAAACACTGGTGATCAGGTTGCTCAGAGAACTCATTGAGTATGGTTAAAAACATAAGGGAAGAAATGAAGTTTACACTAAGTGAAAAAAAGAAAAGTTGGTACTACACAGAACCAACAGTGGAGAAGATGAAGCCAAGAATCAAATCAACAATTTGGAACACAATGAAGAAAAAGCATTCAATCAGAACAGCAGGAAGAAAAAATAATTCAAAAAACAAGGGTAGGCTTAGGAACCCCTTGGACAACTTTAAACATATCAACATCCAAATCATAGGGGTGCCAGGAAGAGAAGAGGAAGAGCAAGAAATTGAAAACTTATTTGAAAAAATAATGAAAGAAAACTTCCCTAATTTGGCAAAGGAAATAGACATACAAGTCCAGGAAGCACAGAGAATCCCAAACAAGTTGGATCCACAGAGGCCCACTCCAAGGCACATCATAATTAAAATGCCAAAGGTAAAAGATAAAGAGAGAATCTTGAAAGCAGCAAGAGAAAAGCAGAGTTACCAGAAAGGAGTTCCCATAAGACTAGCAGCTGATTTCTCAAAAGAAACATTGCAGGCAAGAAGGACCTTGACAGAAATATTCTAAGTGATGAAAAGCAAGGACCTACAACCTAGATTACTCTATCCAGCAAAGCTATCATTTAGAATGGAAGGGCAATTAAAGTCCTTCCCAGACAAGATAAAGCTAAAGTTCATCATCACCAAGCCACTATTACATGAAATGTTGAAGGCACTTATTTAAGAAAAAGAAGATGATCAAAACTATGAACATTAAAATGGCAACAAATTCACAATTACCAACAACTGAATCTAAAGTAACAAACTAAGCAAACAACCAGAACAGGAACACAATCACAGATATGGAGATCATTTGTAGGGTTATCAGCTGGGAGGGGAAAGGGGGAGAATGGGGAAAAAGGTACAGGGATTAAAAAGCATAATTGGTAGGTACAAAATGGACAGGGGAATGTCAAGAATAGTATAGGAAATGGACAAGCCAAAGAGCTTATATGCATGACCCATGGACATAACCTAAGGGAGGGGACTGCTAGAGGGAAGGGGGTACCAGGTGGAGGGGAGGCAAAAGGGGAAAAGATTGGGACAACTGTAATAGCATAATCAATAAAATATATTTTAAAAAATAAATAAATAGCCCCGGCTGGTATAGCTCAGTGGATTGAGCGTCAGCCTGTGAACCAAGGAGTCGCTGGTTCAATTCCCCAGTCAGGGCACATGGTTGGGTTGTGGGCCAGGTCCCCAGTGGGAGGTGCATGAGAGGCAACCCCACATTGATGTTTCTCTCCCTCTCTTTCTCACTCCCTTCCCCTCTGTCTAAAAATAAAAATAAAATAAAATCTTTTAAAACAAATAAACAAACAAATAGAAGGCCTGGAAGAATGCCAGGTGCTGCTTGCTCCGTTCCTTCATCACCAAGTCAGGAATTCAAGAGAAGACTTGCAATGTATGTACATCAGGAGACTGGAACTGGGTTGTCATGGGCCTCCCTTAGGGTTAGTGGTGGGATCTTAATTTGACCTTATTAATTAAGGGCTCTATTACTTTCTCTTGAGAAAGAGGCCACTCCTGTCACACATTATGGTGCCAAGGTTGAGTCCTGCAGAGCCTGCTTCCATCTCAGCCCTCAGAGCTGACTCTCAAATGGCTTTTGGGAGAATACAAATGTTAACATATGAACTCTAATGCTAGACGCACAAGAGGCAGAGGATTCAGGCAGGACTGGCCTATACAGGAGGAGCATCGGGGAGCACTGTCCCAGCCTCTCCAGCCCCGGGCCTGTCCTTCCCTCCCTCAGCCCCAAGCCTTGAGGTGCACAAAGGTGTTAAGGAGATTCGCTTAACCCCTCTGTGCATCTCCTGTCTGAATCTGGTCTCCAGGTTCCCTGGATGCTGAGAAAACAAAGAAGAAATGAGCATATGTAGACCCAGCAATGTACAGTGGATTCCTTGAGCCTGGATAAGAATAGAATTATTCTCTTACAGGGAAGGGGGCCTTCAGGATCCATGAGACAATCAGTCAATAGATTCTTTCTACTTGCTTCTTGCAAGGACCTATGGTGAATACCACGGCTATAAGATGATCTGAGCCATCGGGTAACTTAAATCACATGAGGACTATCTTCAGCCATGAGGCAAGTTCCGTAATAAGGCAAGACAACTACAGGCAGAAGAGCAATGTGATTGATTGACATAGGAGATTTATGTGTTCAGAGTTCGAGGTCTCTGTAAGATGAAGAGAACTCAGGAAGTAGTTCAAGAGCTGATCTGGGATTAAGGGAGGGCAAGAAGTAGCTACCCAGGGAAGGAGAAGGGACAACAGATTGAACAAAGACAGTAGGCTCTTCTGTTGCTATGGAACAAATGATCACAAATGTAATGGCTTAAATTATAGCTGTATTTTAATCTCACAATTTCTGTAGGTCAGAAGTCTGCGCGTAGTAGAGGTAGGTTCTCTGCTTAGGGTCTCACAAGGCAGAAACCAAGATGTAAGCCGGGTTGTGTTGTCACCTGGAGCTCGTGGTCTCCTTCCAGCCTCATTCAGGTTGTCAGTAGAATTCTGCTCCCTTGCTCTTGTAGCTCTGAGGTCCCCCCTTTCTTGGTGGTTATCAATCAAGAGCTGTTCTCAGCTCCTGTAGGCCTTTTGTCCTTCCCTGCCAAATGACTTTTTCTAAACCATGACAGCTTGTTCCTTCACAGCCAGCAAGGTAAATTTTCATGCATTTTGAATCTCTCTGAATTAAGGAAGGGCTCAGTCCTTTTTAAGGAATTACCTGATCTGGTCAGGCCCACTGAGGATAATCTCCCCCTTGATTACTTCAGTCTCTTGATTAGTAATCTAATCACAGGAACAACGTTATACCAGACTCAAATATTTGGTCTACATTCAGTGGGAGGAGATTCTATAGGGACATCATAATGGGTGAATTTACAGGATCTGTTGTCCTTCTGTCTAAAATGTTCTATCTCCTCATGGCTGGGTCCCTCTTACTCCTCTCATTTCCCTGCCCAGCCCGTGTTGATTTACCCCTTCGTGACAGCCATTACCCTCAAACACGTCACACAGCTTATTTCATTCATGATAGTCTTCATTTTATATTAACATTTTTTGGTCCATCCATTCCACTCAATTCCAAGTTCTATAAGGGCAGGGACTATGGCCTATTTGCATATCTTCAGATTTCCAGAATAAGGTCTGGCATATAGTATGGACTCAATAAACACTGAACGAAAGGTTAAGTGAATGAGTGAGAAAATTATATGGAAAGGCCAAGGGAGAGTCAAAAGGCCTGAGCAGAGGGTGTAGATGTCTTGAAGAGTGGCAAGAAGCATAATCAGATTAAGGAATGTGGGGAGACAGGTGAAATATATTTAAGACAGCTTGAGTTTGAGATGACTCTGGAGCAAACGTTCAGACAGCAAGTCCAACAAGCAGTCTGAAGTGTGTGTGAGGAGTTACCATAGAAAATACAACAATGTCCAACAAGAATAAGGAACTATGCTTTGACCATGTGAAAGTGTGTGCTGTAGACTAAAGATCTGTGTCCCCCTCAAATTCATACTTTGAAATACTAAGCCCCAAAGTGATAGTATTAGGAGGTGGGATCTTTGAGTGGCAATTAAGTCATGAGGGTAGTGACCTCGTGAAAGATATTAGTGCTCTTCTAAAAGAGACCTCACTGAGTTCCCTCACCCCTTCCACCCTGTGAGGACAAAGGGAGAAGACAACCATCCATGAACCAGGAAGTGGATCTTCACCGAACACTGAATCTGCTAGTGCCTTAATCTTGGACTTCCCAGCCTTCTGAACTGTAAAAAAATAAATGTTTGTCGTTTAAGCCGCCCATACTATGGTATTTGTAATATAGCAGCCCAAACAGGCTAAGTCAGAATAAAAACTGAATTGTACTCCGTTGGATATCATTTGTCTGTATTTTCAATACCTCTGTTATTTGGAATAGTTGTCACCACGAAAGTTAGAATTTATATCAGAATAGAAGCAGGTGTAAACACCTACTTGGGCACAGTTTTGTCATTATGTAAAGATCTGTGGGAGAAAGTAAAGGCCCACACCAGCACCCAGAGTCTTCAGGGTTCAGGGTAGAGAATACAGTGCTTGTACCTGCTGGGCCATCAGTCAGGACCGGTCAGGAAGCTCTGCAGCAACCCAGTGCTTCTATGCTAACTTTTTTATCCTCTCTCCCTTTCTCTGATCACCCCTCCCAATGAGTTCTTCATCTGTCTTATTTCAATCTCTCTACTATTTTCACCTTTTCTCTTTCTCCATAAAAATTATTTTTCACTTGCCACATTTATCAACCTGATTATTTCTCTAGAACATCCTTGAGCTTGTCTCCCCTGTCCTTTCTCACCATGTCTGTTCTCTCTCCCCTTCCTTTCACAGGTACACTGCAGTGGTCATGCCAGTTCACTACCAACATGGCACAGGACAGAGCTCCTGCCGGCGTGTGGCCCTCATGATTACAGCCGTCTGGGTCCTGGCCTTTGCCGTGTCTTGCCCTCTCCTCTTTGGCTTTAACACCACAGGTAACAATGATGGCCCCACTTCCAAAACCCATGTGACTCATAGCACACATGAGCGGCTACAAGTGGTGCTCAGCCCTGAAATGTCTGACCCCTGGTCAATGCACTTTGTAATCCGATGGAGACGCTATAGACTGCAAAGCTTTGACCTTTGTTGATTATAATAAAACATAAAGCAAGCTTCATCGATTATTGGCACAGGGATAAAGTTCTCCCCAAATTAATGAAAAATCTGGCTTATTCCCATTTTGAAAGAAATGCCATTGTATTCATCTGAAGAAATGTGCCAGTTAAAAAATTAAATCTTATTAATAATTCAGGTGAGGCTTGCTAATGAAAAGATGACAATTCATCATCACTTACAATGCAAAATAACGTATCATAAAAGCCCTCGAGTAGGATATATACTTGAACTTTTGCTCAACAAGAATCATTTCTAGCATTTGGGAACTCGTATAGATTCCTAAATTATTGATGGGTATATTTCTTATATTTTAATATACAAAAATTTTGTCTATGCTGGTTGACACGATACTTATTCTGTTGGGTGGATGGATGGGTGTATAGATGGACAACGTGTCTATCAAGATGTTTGGGATTTTGACATAAAACACCAACCCAAATTTACACCCCTGTGAATCAATGCCCTCTGTGTCTATTCCATGTCCATCTTTTGGCCTCAGAAATTTCATGTGTTGAATGAAAGCTATTATCACATACAGAGAAGATACAGGTATTGGCAATAAATACTGAGTCTTTGCTAAGAGAGAACTGATCAACCACTCTCATTCTACTGTTAATTTAGGTTTCTTATTTTGTCTACTTGAATTGGTTCATTCAATTTGTACTATGTTCCACATTCATGAAATTCTAGTGTGTATGTACAAGCCACATAGTTAGCTGTGTGTTTATGTGTATATAGATATTATATGTAACACATTATATATAAATACATGCAAATCTTATAAATAGTCTTCAAAGACACATTTGCTGGACAACAATTTAGAAGTCAAAACATTTATGAAGACAGACAGAGGCTCTGGAGTCAGAACGGCCAAGATTCAAGCTCCAATTGTGCTATTTACCAGCTGTGTCTCCCTGAACAAGTTACTTAACTTTTCTAAATTAAGTTTCCTTATTGATTAATTTGGGATAATAATATAGTGGAGCATAAACTTGAGCAAATTCAAACATGTAGACTCAGTCTACATATTCAGCTAGAAAGTTTTCACACTTGTTTTTACATATGACTTCCTGCAAGTAAGCCCTGCAACTTCATCTCTAAAATTACCTGCTGTGTTGTGAGCTCTTTATACTCTATGACATATTAACGTCTGTATCATTCATCTTATTACTGTTCAGGGTTGTAATCAAATCATGTATATCTTTATATGTGATTCAGGGTATTTTTCAAAGCAAATTTCAGCTCCATAATTTTTACTTTACTCATTCATTGACTTTAGAATCTAACCCTATATAAATTGTGCTGATATAATTCCACTCTATCTCCTTCATAGACTTTTACAATTAAATGAGGATTAAATTGGGATAACATACACAGACGTGTCAGTACGTACCACCTGTGTAAGGTCAGGCTTGTTTATCGGTCACATTAAAGGTTAAGTAGGCAAGTCATCCAACAGGTACTTGCCTGGTGTTCCTAAAAATATGATGTTATTATCATCTTTGCATTACTCTTTACCATGAGTTACTTTGTTATTTTCACTGAATGACATTTATATACACAAGTATGTATGTATATACACACACAGCAAAGTAACATTCCCCAACATGACTACAGAGGCTGACTAGCACTAACATACCAGTTCTGATGAGTGTTACGAATGCTTTTTGGGTAAGTCCGATAACTAAGCCACCTTCTGTATCCTTATTTCTCTATGAAAATGTGTTCTAAGTTGGTATTTGTAATAGAGGGTACCCACTACCGCTGCTAGAGTGAGGCGTTACTTAACCCCCTGGCCAGCAGCAAACCCTGCCAACATTTGCAGGTCTGGGTGGTTCTTCTTTCTTATTCTTGGAGGCTGGCAGGGGGTCTTACTGTCACACACAGAGACACATGCACACACCCTGGTAAGAGTTAAAACAGTCTTAAAATCTGATATTAGAGTTCTCAGATAGTGTCAACATCTAAAATGAATAAGAATGATGAGTTAATTGCCGTGTTGTTGCCACCAGTGAGATCAGCATTGTTCCAGAAACAAAACTCAGAAAAATCTTTCCAAAAGCATTTTCTTTCTTTTCTTTTTTCTTTTTCCACAGTAGCAACTTTTTTTTTTGGTATATTTTATTGATTATGTTATTACAGTTGTCCCATTTTTTTCTTCCCTTTATCCCCTCCACCTTGTACCCCATCCCATCATCCCCACACCTCTTAGTTCATGTCCATGGGTTGTACGTATCAGTTTTATGGCTTCTCAATTTCCTATACTATTTTTAGCCTCCCTCATCTATTTTTTTTTGTCATCATTTTTCTACCACCATTTTACCCAGCCACACCCAGCCCCACCTCCCACCCTCAATCCTTCCCCCATTTGACTTTGTCAACGAGTCCTTTATGCATGTTCCTTGATGACCCTTCCCCTCCTTCCCCCCCCAAGTTATCCCCCTCCATCCTCCCCTCTGTCAGTTTATTTTTTATTTCAATGTTGCTGGTTTTATTTTGCTAGCTTGTTTATTTTGTCGATTAGGTTCCACTTATAGGTGAGATCATATGGTATCTGTCTTTCACCGCCTGTCTTATTTCACTTAGCATAATGCTCTCCAGTTCCATCCATGCTGTTGCAAAAGGTAGTTGCTCTTTCTTTCTATCTGCTAATATTCCTGCATAGTAATCCATTGTGTAAATGCACCACAGTTTTTTAATACACTTACTTATTGTTGGACACTTAGGTTGCTTCCAATTCTTGGCTATTGTAAATTGTACTGTTATGAACATTAGAGGGCATAAGTTCTTTTGAACTGGTGTTTCAGGATTCTTAGGGTATAATCCCAGCAGTGGAATTGCTCAATCAAAAGACAGTTCCATTTTTATTTTTTTTAGGAAATTCAATAGTGTTTTCAATAGTGGCTGCACCACTCTGCATTCCCACCAACAGAGTACTAGAATTCCCTTTTTTTCCACATCCTCGCCAGCACTTGTTTGTTGATTTGTTTATGATGGCCATTCTGACTGCTGTGAAGTGGTATCTCGTTGTGGTTTTAATTTGCATCTCTCTGATGGCTAGTGATACTGAGCATCCTTTCATATGTCTCTGGGCCCCCTGTATGTCCTCCTTAGAGAAGTGTCTGTTCAGGTCCTTTGCCCATTTTTTAATTGGGTTGTTTGTCTTCCTGGAGTGAAGTTGTGTGAGTTCTTTATATATTTTGGAGATCAAACCCTTGTCCGAGGTACCATTGGTAAATATATTTTCCCATATGGTTGGTTCCCTTTTCATTTTCCTGATGTTTTCTTTAGCCATGCAGAAACTTCTTATTTTGATGAAGTCCCATTTGTTTATTCTTTCCTTTATATCCCTTGGTCTAGGGGACATATTGGTAAAAATATTGCTGCGTGGAATATCTAGAGATTTCCCTGCCTATGTTCTCCTCTAAGACTTTTATGGTGTCACGAATAACATTTAAGTCTTTTATCCATCTTGAATTTATTTTTGTGTGTGGTATAAGTTGGTGGTTGAGTTTCATTTTTTTGCATGTAGCTGTCCAGATCTCCCAACTCCATTTGTTGAAGAGGCTATTTTTATTCCATTTTATGCTTCTGCCCCCTTAGTCAAATATTAATTGACCATAAAGACAGGGGTTTATTTCTGGGCTCTCTATTCTGTTCTACTGATCTATGTGTCTGTTCTTACACCAGTACCAGACTCTTTTGACTACAGTGGCCTTATAATACAGTTTGATGTCAGGCATTGTGATCCCTCCTTCTTTGTTCTTCTTCCTCCAAATTGCTGCAGCTACTCGGGGTCATTTATGATTCCATATAAATTTTTGAAATGTTTGTTCTATACCTGTGAAACATGGCATCAGTATTTTAATAGGGATTGCATTGAATCTATAAATTGCTTTGGGTAGTATGGACATTTTGATGATATTAAATCTTCTAATCCATGAACATGTTATATCCTTCCATTTATTTGTGTCTTCCTCAATTTCTTTCCCCAGTGTTGTGTAATTTTCTGAGTACAAGTCTTTAACCTCCTTGGTTAAGTTTATTCCTAGGTACTTTATTTTTCTTGTTGATATAATAAATGGATTTTTTTCCCTGATTACTGATTCTGATATTTCATTTTTGGCGTACAAAAATGCCTTTGATTTCTGAATATTGACTTTGTATCTTGCTGTTTTGCCAAATTCACTATTAGGTTGAGTAATTTTTGGTGGAGTCTGTAGGGTTTTCTATGTACACCATCATGTCATCTGCAAACAATAACAATTTTACTTCCTTCTTTCCCATTTGGATGCCTTTTATTTCTTTTTCTTGTCTGATGGCTGTGGCTAGGACTTCTAATGCTATGTTGAATAGAAGTGGTGAAAGCAGACATCCTTGCCTAGTTCCCGATCTTAGTGGGAAAGCTTTTAGTTTTTGCCCATTCAGTATAAGTTGGATGTAGATTTCACATATATAGCCTTTATTATGTTGAAGTATGCCCCCTTTATTCCCATTTTGCTGAGTGTTTTTATCATAAATGGGTGCTGTACTTTATCAAATGCTTTTTCTGCATCATTGATGTGATCGTTAGATATTTATCTTTCCTTCCAAAAGGATTTTCAAATATAGAATTGAGAAACTGAAGAAGGCCCATGACTTAGCGTGTATACTCTTGCTTCTCTCACAATCTCTCTCTCTCACCTCTAGAGGTGAAGTTTACTAATAAAACTATCTAAGCCCTCCACTTATTCACATATTGTGTCAATGTGTCAAGTGCATCAAAAAAGCCCAGTAGACATGAACTAATGGTATTGTTGTTGTTGTTGTTGTTACATATCAGAAATGATTTCTGTTCCTCAAAATTTAACTATGTGCCTGCTCCAAGGGGAATCTAAACAGTATAGTTCTGCTGGTCGGCAGAGGAGACCAGTTCTCTCATCCAAGAAGCTGGTTCAGAGATTAGTAAGCAGAGCTCAAGGCAGGGAAGCCCAGCGTTCTTCCTTCCCTGTCTCAGTCTGACCTTCACTGTACAGCATCATTATCTTGATAAATGTGGATTCCTCCAGCACCCCTTCCTCAATAAGGAAATTCCCTAGTTCATTCAAAAGCCTAATATAAATGACCTCTCTCAGACATTGTTTCTATCCTTTCTGTGAAAAGCAGAGGAGAAAAGGGCAGGGTTCTGCGAATAACACCTGATATTGAAAGTAAGTAAACTTTTACTTAGATGTGTAACACCGAACATTCTGACAGTGTTCTTTGGTATGAAATGGGCTGCCACATGGGACTGTGAATTGTCACAGAACAGAAGGTAGCAAAAAATTGAACTTCAGTTTTTTCAACTTGGAGTTGCTCTTCTTGAGTGAGGAAAGGTCAACATATATTTCTGGATGCACACTTAGGGCAAGGTCTTGGGTCACGGAGAGTTTCAAGGCTGTAGACCTGGCTGACCAGTGTGGCCCTGACCCCCAGCTGAGGCGCATAGTTGTAGCCAAATATCACGCCATCAGCAGCCCCTAACAGCAGTGGGAGAGCATGGAGTGCTGGTGCTAGAGGAAGCCCTAAAGATCCCTGAATGAGCAGCTCGCTCCTTTCATTTCACATATAAGAAAAATAACTAGTATTTGAATTTTTGCCAAATCTATTGTGTTATACCCAAAGCTATAGTGTCATACAAAAAAAGTCTAGAGGGAATAAGCAATAGCTAGTGACAAGGGTGTAAGGAATCTTCAAGGGAGGAAAAACTAAAGCTATGAAAATCCAATCAGCTGGCTTAATTTTCCTCTGAAACCAAGAAATGGAGGAGTGTTACTCATTTGATTTTAGCAATAGAATACCTCGCCTGCCTTTCAGAACACTGGAGCTGGGGGTGGAGGGAGGGGAGGGATTGGTTTAGAAGCACAAAGTTAGAAGAATAGTAGGATCATCCTAAAATCAGGCTCCTCAGGGTCCCCTGTCTATGCAAACAAGTTAAGGATGAAAACTCCGATGAGCTTGAAGTTCACTCTCAAGTCAACCTGTTTCTGGCCTTGCTCTTTCCATCACTCTGGGACTCAAGTTGCCAGGCTAGCCCACAGAAGCCTCTGAGACCCCCTAGCAGAGCTATTGGGTGTATTCGTCACCCTGCACATTGCCTTGAACATAGTAGGCACTCCACAAAATTGTGTTGAATGACTAAGCGGCTAAGTCCTCCTCATTATTATGTCCTCCTTAAAAGTGAGGATTACTTGGGATAAACATCTCAGTCTCCAAGAATGCAGACTAACTCCCTGGCCCTCCCTATTATCCTCCAGTCAATTACTGTTTATGTGTTTATGTAAAATGCTCATTTGTCTACTTTGCTCATTTATTCATCATTTGTGTATTCATTCAATAATTATTGCACTGACAGCACAGTACAATTTCAATGAAATAATTAAGATGAGGTACCTCATCTCCTGGGAGAGCCTCGGTTCCTGTAGGGGAGTTTCTGCTTTTGCCTCCTCGGGACTCAGCAGAAAGAAGCTTCCAGAGTTGCTGGTATGTAGGGCTTTATGCCCTGCAAACAGGGTACACGCCCAGCTCAGACGCAGGGGGCACTGGAGCAGGGCCCCACCCACTGGCCACTTGCCTCCTGTGTCACCCTGCCTGCTGACAGTCCTCACAGGATTCTGGGAGAGGCTTCAAAGCTTGGTCGAAGGACCGGCAGCAGCTTCTTAAACAGGGGAGGAAGGACGGGATGACAGCGTAGCTCCAGTGATTGTGTATGACGGCCTTCATCGGTAGGTGATCTCGAAATCACTCTGCTGTCTATCTTCACTCTCTGCTTCTCACACATATGCTTTCAATATTTTTACTGGAAGAATAACTATTGGCACATGATAAAACATAAGGTATAATGGGATTCATATACATGCTTAAATGTAGCTCTCCCTTCTTCCCTAGACTGCTACCTCCTCCATCCCCATCCCTAGAAGCAAACAGTAATATTCCTCAAAGATAATGCTTGAAACAAGTACATACTCTTGAGCATGCACACACACATGGATGTTTGTGTGTGTGTGTGTGTGTGTGTGTGTCCATTTTAAGTAGTAGCTAATATATAGAATTTAGAGATCAGCCTCCCAGAGCCCAGGGGAGGGCAGTGAAGGGTAGGAGATATATCTGGAGGGACCAACCTGGCCATCAAGGATGGCAACAAGATGAACAGCGGAGGCATAGTCATGCCACCCTCGTGGCCCACTTTTCCCTAGCAAAACACGCTGAGCTGTCTCTCTTAATAGGAGGCATTTAAATCATGGTCAGGCACTGATGACAGGGAAGCTGATTCCAGCGGAGGGGCTGATCACTGCCAACATGGCTTCTTAAAGGTTCAGCAAGGCTACCCCCTGCCACCCTATTCCTTCCTCTAACCCCGCCCCCCTCAAGGATCAGAAGATGCCAATTTGGTGGCCACTGCTCAAAACTTTATAAACCATTTCCTAAAGGATGCTGACACTGGCTTTGGTAGGATGATATTAATTTGACATGAATCTTATCCCCCCCCACAAAAGAATCAAAGAATTTGGGAGTAGCTCATAAGGATGCCAGTGGCAGTGCTGTCATTAAAATGCCTCACTGAGCACTGAGCTCTCTCCTTTTGTTTTAATTCTGAGCTGTTGCTCCCTTCCTTCCCCCACAAATATTGTTCCCGGTAAGTCTCTCTCCAAATTTCCATTCCAAATGATACCATCATCTCTTTTAAGTTCAAAAAGCTCAGAGGAGGTAAAATTAAATCATAACAGCGAAGAATAAATAATAATAATAGCTGCCATTTATTCTCCTTTCCACTGAATGATACAACATTTTTATCCTTCTTTCATAGATAATGAAAGTGAGGCTTGGCATAGTTAAGTAATTTGCCCAAGATCACAGTTAATAAATGGTATCCCTGGGTCTCACACTTCGGGCTCACTGGCCTCTACGACCTCAGAAGACCAAGAAACAGGATGAGGGGCCCATGTGGCCACTACCCTCACCCCACCAGCTCACACCAGATTTTGGGTTGGAGAATCCCCAGCTTTTTGAAGAGTGGACAGGGGTACCAACAGCTGTAACTGACAGTGCCGAGCAAAGAGCATATGTGCCATGTCCCACTGGTAGAGGGAGGTAGAAAGTCAAAATCACAGAAAAAAACACTGGTTTGGGGGTGAGGCTGTATGACGTTGGGCCACTTACTAAATCTCTCTGAGCCTTACTCTGCACATCGAAGAAGGGAGTCAGTAATGGTACCTGTGTCACATAACGTTGCCCTAATATTTAGGTGAGATAATGTATATAAAGCCCTTGGCATATCACCTGGAAGGTATTAGTTTGCTTCTCACTTCTCTTACAAGAGGGGCAAATTCCAGGCCCTCTCCTGGGCATTGGAGGAATCTCAATGTCTGCTAGTGACGAAGACAAAGCTACAAGGGGCAAGGACCCTCCTCAATTCACATTGTCCACAATGATGATACACTTGCTGGCCCATCTCACCCCTGAACATTGCTGGAATTCCTTGAAAAAGCAAATGCCTGTCTCATATTCAGCCACCATCTGCCCCATATCACGGATTCAAAATGGACACCTGGCATTCTCAGCAAAGAAGGCTTCTTCCATTCAGTGCACTCAACAATCCTTCCTGGGGGCTGCATCCCTCCCGCTGCTCAGTGGCACTGGCCCGCTGTGCCCCTGGCCCGCTGCTCAGTGGCACTGGCCCAGCCTCCCAGGCTGCATTCCTCCGTGGCACCTAGCACAGCATATAGAAGAGATCATCTGTCTGTCTAGACGGTGAGCTCCCTCAAGGGCAGACGTGGTGTCATGCATTGTCACAGCCCCAGTATAGAGCAGTGTCTGGCATGTAATCATTGGTAAATTTTCTTTTAAGTGAACTGTGAGAAACACAAAGGTGAGTGAGAGCTCCGACCCTTTGTGAGCTGACAACGCTTGTGTCTGAGGCTGCATCCCCCCTCCTTCACAACCTAACAATCAGGACACGTGTGCTATGTAGAAAGGGCCAAAGTAAAGGGCTGTGGGGCACAAAGGAAGAAAAAGTTGCTTCTGAATGAGAAACTCAAGCAAGCCTCCCCGGGCGAGGCAGCCTGTGAACTGGCATGCAATGAGGGTGTAGGTCGGACCAGGAATCCCTGCTTCTCAAAGCTCCATGTGGATTAGGCAATTTGGGGCCATATTTCATGCTCCCCACTGAGGGTTTTTACTTGGCAAACTGTTTTGTGTTCTCCTTTTCTCTCACTCACAGGAGACCCCAGTGTCTGCTCCATCTCCAACCCTGATTTTGTCATCTACTCTTCCGTGGTATCCTTCTATCTACCCTTTGGAGTGACTGTCCTTGTCTATGCCAGGATCTATGTCGTACTGAGACAGAGGAGACGGAAACGGATTCTCACGCGACAGAACAGTCAGTGCATCAGCGTCAGGTCCAGCTTTCCCCAACAAGTAAGCACATGGGAGCGGCAGAGGGAAGACATACCCCACCTCGTGGCCCCCCAGCTTTGTGCCCAGCAGAGCGTGTTTTTGCCTAAACTGCGACATTGGAGACATGCACCTGACCCCCACCTTCTAATCTGCTGGTATTGGCTCTGCTTTAGCAATAGAAATCCAACAGAGAAGTTTGTTGATAGTCTTTTCCTAGGGCGCATCTTACTTGGCAATATGATAGGATAGTTTCTAGGCTCCCTCTGCTTCCCTTCAAAGTCTTTCATTGTGCCCAAATGGCCCGAAGTTCAGGTGTCACGCACAGAGTTTAAAGTTTTAGGGTGTCAGTTGTATTATGCACTGCTGGTGCATTCCCAAGACTGACTTTTTGGCCAGATCATTCATTCCAAGAATCATTGGAGTCCATCAAAATCTCTTTTCCTTCCTAGGTGTGTCTCTGGAACAAGGCATTGATGAACTGGGAGAATAGGATGGGGGTGATGCATTTTTGGGGTCCTTTTAGGCTCTGAAAAAGAAGGTTATTGCGTCAGCACTGATCCTCCTATTTCTTAGGCTTTAAATCCTCCTTATCCCAGTGCCCACTGTCATAGTAGTTTACCCACGATGTACTTGAAGCATGAATGGACGAATACCAATCAGTTGTAATCTTCTAGGGAAGGAATGTCAGTATTGGGTTGTTCAAAATTATACAGCCTCTGCCTTCATGGAGCTTGGACTCTAAACAAGCAAATAAAGCACACCTCTACCCAAAGTTACTGAACAACCCAAAACCGAATGGGATGTTTGCCAAATGTGGGGTGAAGAGAACTGAGCACCCAAATATTAAATGCCTTTGAGGTTATGAGAAGAGAGAGAGCAATGTGCTCAGGAAAGGGGTTTGGAGACAAAATATGAACTGAATTTGATCTTGAAGGCATTTAGATGTCTATATCAGTCTGAGTGAGGGTCAAACTCTCAAAGCTGAGGTTCCAAGGCTTGGGTAGAACAAGAATATCGGTGGTCAGCACTAGGGATGCAGATACAAACACATTGTGTTTAAAGCATCGTCATCTATGTGGCCCAAATGCGTAGAGCTTAATGACAATCATTTCTCCTTCAACCCACCCTAGTCTTCCTGTCTTCGGCTGCATCCCATTCGACAATTTTCCCTAAGGGCCAGATTTCCATCAGATGCCTCAGGGAAAATGGTAAGTAAACCATGACTTTAATTGTAGGAAAAGAATAAGAGACCTTTTCTCAAAGATGCTGGCTTGACTTGATTCCACTTCCATCCCCAAGTGGAATCTAGCCCCAGTCCCACACTTGTACCTGTAACAGAACAGGATCTGAGATCCTGCCTGATTTGAGCTTCAGAATAGGAATCACCTAATGATATTCAGAAAGCATATGATTATTGCACAAGATCCCAGTGACCGAAGCCAAAGACAGATGTGGTGTGAGGATGCCATCCAGAGTGACTTGCATTAGTGGGAATGGGGCACCAGTGAAGCATACGTGAGCAGAGCCAAGAAAGCTAGGGAAGGGGAGGCTAATGTGAGATTTTCAAGTGCCCTATTTACCATTTAATATGGGGACAAACAAGGTAATTTCATGGTCACCACGACTCGTGTCCTTCCAATTCAAGCCAGCCCTGCCTTCTTAAGCAAACTGAGTGCAAAATAGAACCTGAAAGTGTTAAATATAAGACCAATATTCCTCTCCCTGAACTCCACAGCCAATTAAATATTAGGAATGAAGCTTCAAACCCCCATGAGGAAGGTCTGAGCCTTGTCCAATCTTTGTATAGTTAATTAATCACTTTTTACACAAGCCTGGTGCAGCAGAGACTCTTGCTGTAAATGATTTATAAAATGCATATATGTGATATATATGCGGCTTAAAGTTGCCCATAGCAGATTTAAGGTTGGAGGAGTCTCTAAGGCCAAAAGGAGAAAAAGTGAATATTGGAGTGTCCACTTGGTTGGCTGGTTGGCTGGTTGTGAAATGCACAGTGAAGACAACTGAGCACGCAAATATCAAATGTCTTTGAGGTTATGACAAGAGAGAGATCTATATGCTCAGATAAATTGGCTGCTGACATGGCTAAGGACATACTAGAGGACCAAGAGCCGGGCATGGCCAGGAATGGGGAGAAGTGTCTTCTGTCGTGCTGCCTGGGAGCAGAGGGCCCTGCCAGCCAGGCCCCGAGGAATCTAGGGTTTCCTCGTGTCTGCCTTGGAGGTCGTGATTCGGGTTCTCAGGGCTGAAAAGGACACTCACCAATGTAGAGTCTTCAAAGTATTACTTTCCTTCTATAGGACCAGATTTCCACGTCTGTAAAATGGACACAGGGCACACTAGGTCAGTGTTCTCAAATCTGAGATTTTATAAGCATTCTTGAAAATTGGTCCCCAGTCCCCTAGACTCAGAAATAATGCATTACAAGTTAAATATTGTCACTTTTAGAAGATCATGAGATACCAGCACAATCATAAATATAATCATGCTCATTCGGAGAAAACATAATATGCTTATATTAATAAGTAGAAAACTCCATCAAATGGAAGTCCAAAGTTTTTTAAAAACATGTTATACTAGAATCCCTGTGGATACCCCTGTGAAGCACAATTGTAAAATTATATATCATCTTGAAGATCCCTTCCCCTGATTCATTCAACAACATTTCTCAGTGTGTACAGTGAACCAGCACTGTGTATCTGGACAATTGTGATTCCTGGAACTAAGGAGACACAGTGGGGATTCTTGTTTGCTGACTAACCCCGCACTGACTAACTTATGTAGTAAAAGGAATTTCCTGGAAGGATATAAAGTAACTCAGGCTCATGGGAAAGCTGAAGAACACTTTTAGAAGATGCTGTTCATGCCTAAGAAAGAGCCTCAGTAGAAGACTGGACACTGACCACCAGCACTGCTGGATGAATTCTGGGGCCTCCCTGCTTTCTGAGCCCCAGTTCAAGGTCCTAGGTGGGAATCCCCTAATGGCAGGGCTTGGTTGCTGCTCCAGAGATCTAGCAGCCGGGTGGGGAGGAGGGGGAGAGTGACTGTCTGGCTGATGTCTTCAGCTATGGGAGTTGAGGAGTTCTGTCTCCTACTCAAGATTAACAGTGTGTGATTCTTCAAACAGGGAAATTCAGATGTTGAACACACACACATCCTCCCCCAAATACCAGAAATGTCCGCATACCTTCTGTTTTCTACTCCAAGTCTACTGCTCCCAAAGCCATTTTTCCCAATTTCTTTTCTGTTTTACAAATGAGGCTTAGAGACATTTAATTAACTTGCCCCAAGATACATCTACTTAGTAGAAAAGCTGAGATAAATATCCTGGGTTTTCCTTCATTTCTTAACTTTTTATTGTGGAAAATTTCAAAAATAAAAAAGCGGAAAGACAAATAAAACAAATCCTTCGTTAGCCATCAGCCAGTTTCAATAATTATCAACTCATGGCCAATCTTATTTCATCTATACTCCCACCTACATTCACATACACCCACTGGGTTGTTATGAAGCAAATCCCAAACATCATAGTATTTCAACCAAAAATATTTCTATAGGTTCATAAAGAATATAAACTCTTTTATAAAACATGTGATCACAACACCACATCAAACTAAATAAATTAATAATATCCCTAATTCCCTAAAAATCTTAAATATCCAACACACGGTCCTGGCCAGGTGGCTCAATTGGTTGAGCATCATCCTATACATCAAAAGGTTGAGTGTTCAATTCCCTCAATACCTGAGTCGTGGGTTTGATCCCTGGTCAGAGTACGTACAGGAACAAACAAACGATGTTTATCTTTCACACAGATGTTTCTCTCTCTCTCTCTCTCTCCCTCCTTCTCTCTCTCTCCTTTCCCCTCTCTCTAAAATCAATAAACATATACTTGGGCAAAGATAAATAAATAAATGTGTGTGTGTGTGTATTTGAGGAAAGACTCAAAAAACAAAACTGATTTATAAAAAATTATGTATTCTTACATGTTTAAATTTCAGTCACCTTCAAACTACACTCCATTTGATGCAATACACCTATCAAGTTTTCTCCACTCCTCAAAGCAGTTTTTGAATTTGTCAATTTTGATGCCTTTTAGTGCTTCTACCATTTTTTGTTTCACCTCTTCCACATCGGTAAACATTTTCCTTTGAGGACTTTTTTCATCTGGAGAAACAGAAAAAAAAGTCACATAAGGCAAAATCGGGTGAATAGGGAGGGTGGGATACAGGGGTCATGCCAGTTTTGGTCAAAAACTGCTGAGAGCTCAGTGCAGTGTGGGCAGGGGTGCTCATAAATCACCCATCGTGAAATGAGCAAACACGTTGAAAGAGCCTTAAAACAAAATTCACTGAAGCCAAATGCAGCCTTTCACAACAACGCCAGTTGGTACACAGACACAGGTGGGTTCCTAGAACACTCACCTGGCAGGGGGAAGCCTGTACTACAAGGGGCCCACCCTCCAGAAGATAATTCCAGAGGGTTTTTTTTGCCCCCCCATATACATTTCCAGTGTGCAAATTTACTTAATGTCTCAAATTTTTTACAGTTGGTTTTTTAAATCAAAATTCAAATAAGAGCCTTATTTTGCAACCGGTGTTATTGTTGTTGCTGTCATTGTAATTTATTTGGTGAAGAAACTGAGTAGTTTTTTTTAAAGGGTTTACCACAGTCCACATTTTGTTGCTTACAACCCAGTGGTGTCACTTAACATGTTCCTCTGTATAGCTAAGCTATTCTAACTTTGAAAGACCAGGCTATAATCCTGTACTACCCCCCTCAATGGTTTACTGTGATTCTCAAATGTTGTGTATTCGTATGTGGCAGGTGCTTTTTAGTGTAGTCAAAGGTGATTTTACCTACCTTGATTTTCCAATGTCCCACCACTCTCAGTCACGACCTCTGCAGGTTTTACACAACGGTGGATTCCCCTTCCTTCGCGGCTTTCTTTTTTCCTTTCAGGAACATTCTGAAGATAAACGATATCCCCAGATATGTCAGGACCCTCTGTTGTCACACCTGCAGCCCCTCTCCCCTGGCCGGGCACATACGGAGCTGAGGCGGTACTATAGCATCTGCCAAGATACTGCGTTCGGGCCACCAGACTTCCAAGAAAGGGAAGGAGAATCGAAAAGGGAGGGGTGCACTCGGAACTCCCTCAGCCCCACCATGGCACCCAAGCTCAGCTTAGAGGTTCGAAAACTGAGTAACGGCAGGCTGTCGACATCCCTGAAGCTGGGGCCCTTGCAACCTCGCGGGGTGCCACTTCGGGAGAAGAAGGCAACTCAGATGCTGGCCATTGTGCTCGGTGAGTTTGGATCAGGTTAAGCGGAGCTGGGTTACGCTGAGTTGGGTTAGGGTGAGTTTGGCACAGCTGGCAGGAGGTTAAGGTAAGCATATCTGACAGAAATTGGAAATCCAATAACTATATTATTTGTAAATGTTTATAACACTACTGAAAAGGATTTGTGTACAAATATTAACTGGCGAAAATCGCAAGACCTAGACTGAAATTTATGAAATGAGAAACTCAGCATGTCACCTAATTGAACTGTGTTTGTCTGCTGTGTTTGCTGTCTATCACATGGACTTATAATAATAGATAAATCAAATAAGTAAGATAATGATTAAGCTAAAGTGTCTGACGCCTATTAGATATTTAATAAATGCTTAATTGTTCTCAAATACTAAGTAAAAAATAGCAATGAAAGAAGCTACAGTCATGTGGTATGATAACATCTAGATAATTTTAAATACAGAGGAGGAAAAAAAAAACCCTGAAAATGAATTCACCAAGATGTCAAAAGTGTTTGACTTTGAGTGGTGGGTGGTTTTTTTTTTCTTTCCACTTTCCTGTAGCTACTAAGTTTGCCATAATATATAAAATCAGAGCTAGTTTTTGATAGTGGAAAAATATAACATTAAATAGATATTAATTTATTTAAATTAAAAATTAATGAGTCACAGATACTACATAGAGTTAGTGAAGGCAATTCGTCTTCTTCATTATCACTGACAAACCTCACCTTCTGCTGCCTTAAGGACACTATGAGGACCCCTAGAAGTGCCCTCTTCAACAGCAGAAATTGTGTCAATTGCACCTTTAGGGTCTTCTTTCCTATCAGCGCCTAGGATTATGTCTTGATGGCTAGGCATTGAATAAACACTTGTTTGAAATTGAGAAGTAGAGCCCTGGCTGGTGTGGCTCAGTGGATTGAACACTGACCTGTGAACTGAAATCAAATCACTGGTTCGATTCCTAGTCGGGGCACATGCCCGGGTTGCAGGCCAGGGTCCTGGTTGGGGGCGTGTGAGAGGCAACCAACGGATGTTCCTCTCCTTCCCTTTCTCCTTCCCTTCCCCTCTCTCTGAAAATAAAGACATAAAATCTTTTTGAAAACGATTTTAAAAAATAAATTGAGAACTAGAAAAACCTAGTAAAGAACTACCTAAAGATCAAGCTAGAAAATTGATTTAGGAACAAAGACCTAAGATGAATCATAAACATTTTGGTGTTTTCTCATCAAAAAATAAAAAAGTGGCTAATCACACCTCCTTCACGGGGCGGTTTAAAAATTAAATGGATACGTAAAACTTCCAGCATAGTAGTTGCCATAAAGGAAACAAGCACGAGTCACTTCCACGTTGTAACAAAATGAGGAAGCACAACCGTTACCCAGCTTTTCTTTCCCTTTGCAACCTAGGGACCTTCATTGTCTGCTGGCTGCCCTTCTTTTTGACCCACGTTCTCAACGCCCACTGCACGGCATGCCACGTGTCTCCTGTGCTTTACAGAGCCACGACGTGGCTGGGCTACGTGAACAGCGCCCTCAACCCTGTGATCTACACCACCTTCAACGCCGAGTTCCGCAAAGCCTTCCTCAAGATCCTGTCTTGTTGAGGGAGAGGAGAGAACACCTTCTGTGTCCACCATTAGCGGCCATGCCATTGAGCCACTGGCCAGGGCCTGCTCACAGAGACTGTGCCATGTGCTCTGGCACGTGGTAGGCGGAAGGTTGCTGGAGTCAGGATGTCTCTGAGTGTCAGGTGTAACCAACTGATTCCTCCAAAACAGAATGTTCTACCTCCCCAGCTCAAGTCTGACTTCATCCCAGCAATCTTCAAATGGTTGGAAGGCCCCTGAGTGATAAGCAATCATTCAGGAAGAAGCTGATAAAACGTGACTCTACGCATACACGAAATCATCATCGAAGGCATGACTCATTATAGTGAAGGAAAAATGAGCACATCTCATAATCCTCAACTTGCCAGGAGTCCTTGAAATCTCAGCTAGGAAGCCATCTTGTAGAACAGACAGTCTCTCTTCCTTCAAACCTCTAATTAACTGTCAGGCTAACTTTGTACTTTCGTGGGCCCTCACCCTTTTGGTCATTCCTTTCATTCATTGTATCCTGAAATATAATGGCAAGGCTAATGCTGCTACCTCTTCATAGAACCTGATTGGCTACATTTGGTGAGGGGCATCACTCACCCCGAGGAAGACATTGTCCCATATTGGGACCCAGGCTTCATTCTACTCCTGTATTTTAGCTCTGGCTCAGAAGGCCCTTCGATGCCACCCCCTTACTCTCAGAGTCTCAACTCCAGAGTAATTCAAGATGGGGTTGTTAAGTTAAAAAGCAAGGACAATCCCCGCCAAGGTATCACTCTCAAAGCTTGTGGTTCAGAACAGGACTTAGATACGCTTTTCCCGATGCTGTAAAGTATTCCTACCCAGGTACCTCCATTTCCTGCTTAACAGAGGCCTGATGCATTCAGACCCTGAAACCCATTAAGCACCGAGTGTCTGCAAAGTGCCTATCACCTCCTAGGTTATCGATACATGACAATGAGTAAGACAGATCCTGCCCTCAAGGAGCCCACCACCGGCTCCTGTGTTTCCCCATTTACTTGTTGAAGGATGGCAGGGACTCACCTTGGCTGCCAGCAGACCTCAGAACTGAGGGCAGCAGGCGGGGTAGCTGTCCAAAGTCATCACCTGGACAGTCTTTGTAATGTCCTAGCGCCGATCCTAAACATCACCATTCCAACCACTGAGATTAAAGGTATATAGAAATAATGTGTCTATGTCATTCAAAATTGCATTTAGAAGGAACTTGAGTAGGCTCATCATTTACCTTTTCACCTCAGAAGCTATTTCTTATTGATTATAGAATCAGCATACAATTTGTGGATAATTTATGAAATGTTATCATCCTGAACCTCAATAAATTTACTGTTGGCTATTAGTACATAAGCACGACATACCTTCTACAATGCGGTTAAACTTTAAAGTGCATAAGAAATTCACAGGAATCCAAGGCTTCTCTTTCCCCATTCCTCTAGCCCTTAAGTGTGTATAAAGCAAATATTTAGCCTTGCTGAGTCAATTACCTGATATTACTGAATGCTTTTAATGCCAGCGTTTCTTAAACAGTTATCGTCTATAACAATGTTCATATTGTAACTTGGCAGAAAATTCTGACCGCCCACTAGTTGTTTGAACCTTGTGCCTTTAGCTCACTAGGTTTATGGTGCAAGCAGAACTGGGGACTGAGACAATGAAATGTCTGAAGAAGTGACAGTACATGATTCCTGGGTTTTCCTATGTGAAGTCAACAGTAAACAGGTTGGAGAGTGAGTAGAAGATCACAGAATTCCATGTCAAAATCAGAGCTTCAGGGTAGAAACATAAACGGCATTAGTATTAATATATTTGTGAGGAATGACAGCAAATATTGTGTATCTTCTCTTCACATCAAGTCGTTCAACCATACTGATAACCTTAGGAAGATAAAACACATTTATAAGTAAGGAAGCTAAGGCAGAGGAAAGTTAAGAAATTCGCCCCAAGTCACACACAGTAAGTGATGGAGCTGGGATTCAAATATGTTTCTGTCTGATTCCCAAGCCCATGCAATTACTCACTTCTTCCGACCAGAGAAGTAAAGGCGCGGGAAGAAAAAGAGGGAACAAGATTGCTGGGAGAATCTCACTTCACCCCACCCACCCCCGCCACTAGGCTTTCGTAACAACCCAGCCCAAGGTATTACTCTCCTTCTCTGGACAAGTTCAGTTTCCAAAAACGCTCACATGGGAAATCCATAACCTACTTCTGTAGAATGATGGGACGGTACTTAGAGAGTGTTTGCTTTTACCCTCTCCTTCATTTACAGACAAGGAAACAGGCTTAATACTGTTGTCCCATGTTGGTTAATGACAGAAAAACACTCACGTCTACTGAATCCTAGTTCAGTACTCTTTCCTAAGAGCCCTATAAAAACTATAAACTTCTATCATGTAAGTAGAAGGAGAAAGTCATATCGTCACCTCCACTGTAACCTGAGAGGAATTTTTCCCTAGACAGTGTCTATTAGAAGGCAACATCCCTTCCCAGAATTTCCTCCTCATCCAGGAAGAGCCTCCTGGAGGGACCCCAAGCACTCGCTTCAGCCTCCTCATCCCAGGATTCTGCAGTCTACCTCCTCTACCTCTCAAGTTCCCACGTGACCTCAGGGCTCGCCACTTTCACAGCCAGCAAGGCCAAAATCCCAAGAAGGATGTTGGCCCGAATGAAGCAGAGCAGAGTTCTTGGGGCAAACTAAGTCTGGGGCCCAAAGTAGCCTCACTTCTCCCTATACTATTTCTGTGAAATACACATAGTATGGAAATCCAAATAGATTACCACCATTATTCAATTGGAGACCTTAAGTAAATATGTCCTTCTTCCAGGACACCATGCTCCAGAAGTCCACTCATTATTCATTAACTAAATCAATCACTTATTCAGTAAATGTTGATTGATTGCCTTCTATGTGCCAGGCACAGTGCTTGGTGCTAGGAAACCTGGTTGAAGAAGACATAGTCCTTGCCTCCACAAGCTGATCGTCCAGTGGGGAGGTGGAATTCATATGCAGGGTGATGGTCCACTTGTTGTCTATAGTGAAGGGAATTCACGGTGTTTGGAAGTCCCATATTCTCCCTTGAGAAGGCTTCTCGGACAAATATTGTCAGGGTTAAGACATCATTAACCACTCATCTACTGATGGGCACTTGGGCTGTTTCCAGGTCTTGACTATTGTAAATGATGCTGCTATGAACATAGGGTTATATATATTCTTTTGAATTGGTGGTACATTTACACAATGGAGTACTATGCAGCCATCAAAAAGAAGGAAATCTAACCTTTTGTGACAGCACGGCTGAACCTGAAGATTATTTTGTGAAGCGAAATCAACCAGGTGGTAAAAGACAAAATACCATACGATCTGACTTACGTGTAGAATCTAATGAACAAAATAAACTGACAAACAAAATAGAAGTAGAGGCATGGATACATAGAACAAACTGACAGTTGTCAGAGGGGAGGGAGAGGAGGGGAACTGAATGAAAGAAGGGGACGCGATTAGCCAAAGAACATATATATACATCTCATAGACACAGTGTGGTAGTGGCCAGAGGGGAGGGGGGACGAGGACAGGAGGGGGAGGTGGGCAAAGGGTTGGAAAATGGGGACATTTGTAATAGTGTAAACAATAAAAATAAAGTGAAAAAAGAAAAAAAATAGTAGGAGGGGCATTCCAGGCATAAAAAAAAACTCTGAAGAGCTAAAGATAAAACAAGCAAAAGGCACATGCAAGGAATCCAAAATAAACCCATCTGGTTGTAGAGAAGGAACCCTAGGGATGGGACAGGCGAGGAAGGGCCTCATGTTCGGAGACGTCCTCCAGCTTTGCTCCGGTGCCAGCTGAGCTGACGGTGGGTGACGCCTCTCCTAGAAGACTGCTGGGTTGTGCCTCCACCCCGCTCCCTGTGGGCAACGCACATCACGGAGCAGCCAACCCTGACTCACTTAACCACTTCTTTCTAAGCTATGGTGAATTTCAGTAAATGCAGGGTTCAGTTTCAATTCTTTCTTCTTATCTCTCCAAGAAGGGGAATGGCTAGTTGAATGAAGGTAGAGTCATAGATGGTTAAAATTAAGGCAGTTCAGAGAGCTTGGATCAGAAATCAAGGGAGATCAGGAAAAGAGGTTTGTTTCCCTGAAGGTGTGGGTGACAGCTAAGCAAAGAGGCAAAAAGGTTAAGGGGTTCACTCAGAGCTGGCTGCTTCCTGGAGGTCCTGACTCCCAGGCCTACACTTTGGTCGTTTAGCCTCTCCTGACATCAGGAAACTGGAAAAGCTTAATCTGAATCAACACACAGAGAGCAGAGAGGGGATGACAGGCAATTAACTTGATTCCTCCTTTCTACCTAATTCCCTCCTCATCGGGAAGGGAGTGAGTTTCCATGACTACCTCCTGACACACAGACTCAGTTGAGGGTGACGCTGGTGTCAGCTCAGCTCTATAGCACACACTGGCAGTGGCGGAACCTGGGAATCTACGCCAAGTGCAAGACCTGGGACCTCTTTCTCCACCCACTCTCACCTCAATTCATACCCAACCTCCACCATTGTGCAGAGTCTGCTGGGTTCGGGGTGGCGGGGGGCTGCTGGCTGTAGGCCTGTTAGGAAGGATGTGCTGCAGGGAGAGAGTTGAACTGAAGCACCTTATAGGAAAGGCAATGAACAGAAATAAGTCAAGGGCTGGAGTTCTAGTGTCAGCATGGACAAGTGACCTTGAGCAAGTGTTTTAACCTCTGTGAGCTTCAACTTCCTTCCTCCTTAGTAAAATGAGAGACCTGTACGCCTAGCTTTCCTCACTAAGCCGTTTAAAATTTGGGTTATATCAGGTACTGGAAGTGATTTGTCAGCCATAAAGCTCTAACACATGTAAGAGATTATTATTATAACTGATATTATTATTATTTTTTTTCCCCTGAGCAGCTGTTTCTATCATAGCTCTCTGGTCCACAGCCCACCTCTGTTTTTCTTTGCTGATTCTCTAACTGTCTCAGGTTATTTGGCACAGACTGTTCAGCCTCCCACATGAAATCTGATTTTTCTCTTATCTTTTCTTCCCTAAATTATACTTGGCTGAATTTGTGATCAGAATGTTAGGCAAACGGATAGTCCCAACAGGGCACCCTTTCGCTATTCGCAAAGCCAAGTGCCCAGACACGGCCTGATCCA
This sequence comes from Mormoops blainvillei, assembly GCA_004026545.1. Lineage (NCBI taxonomy): Eukaryota > Metazoa > Chordata > Mammalia > Chiroptera > Mormoopidae > Mormoops > Mormoops blainvillei. Next base: position 69,588 of record PVJD01001470.1, read on the forward strand.
ACATCAGACCAACAGCTCACACTTGATTGCTAAAGGTGACTTTCGACTCTCTGTTCCGCCCCTGGCCAGGGAATGAGGAGCAGAACACAGTTATTTCTCAAGACTTCCCATATATTTTGCTCATGATGCCTGAGCCTAACACCCTTTTATCTCCCTGCCTGGAAAAGGTTCATTGGATCCAGTGCATTAGTTTCCCAGGTCTGCTGTCACAACTTCCTACAAACTAAGTGGCTTAAAGCAACAGAAACTTACTCTCTTACAGTTCTGGAAGCTAGAAGTGCAAAATCAAGCATTGGCCTGGGCATGCTTTCTCCAAAGACTGTAGACAAAGGTCCCGTGACTCATCCTGGTTTCCAGTGGCTGCTGGCAATCATCAGTGATCCTTAGCTTGTGTCAGCATCGCTCCAAACTCTGCCTCCACCTTCACATGGTGTTCTCTCTAATGTGTCTGCATCCAAATCTCCCTCTTGTTCTAAATCTTTGCATTAGAGGCCACCCTAATCCCATATGACCTCATCTTAACTTGATTACAGCTGCAAAGACACTATTTCAAAATAAAGTCACATTTCAGGTTGCAGGGGTTAGGACTTTAACATATCTTTTTGGAAGACACAAGTCAATTCATAAAATATGGTGAGAGTGGTCTGAAAGAATAAACCTTGGCACTTAATGAATTGGGGAAATGTACAAAAGCTATGCTCTCAAAATGAAAGCGGTGAGACCTGAGTCAAGCCTGTAAACTTCCTGGAGCTCAGCTTTCTTATGAGTGATGTCTGGATTCCTAAACTATGATAAGACAAACTAAAAAAAATAATTCTAGAAGGATATAAATCATTTTATGAGCTCTAAAAACATACAAGCATGCTTATAAAAGTCAAAACTGTAAAGGCAATCCTTGGTTGCTTCCCTGTGTCTTAAAAGTGGGCGGGTTGGGGGTGGGGTGGGACTGGAATTCAACAGTGAACTCCCTGGGGCTGAGGAAAGCTAAGACGGAGTGTCATGTAGTTCTCCTGCCCCAAGTAGCACCCCTCGAGACTGACTAAAATGGAAGACCCTGGGAGAAAAGCAGACATCATTGTCTTACATTATGCTTTGAGCAAATTCCGTAAGATTCCATATTAAAGGTCTTTAAAAGCTTGCGCTTTGTCACAACTTATAAATTTGAGATTTGAAAGGGACTTTAGCCCAGTCCCCTAGCTATCGTAGAAATTCTAACATTTCCGACCCATGATTACACAGGTATATTAAGGAGCAGGCTCGGTTCCTCCCAAGACATGACAGGTTATCCTTCAAGCCAAAATCTGCTTGCTTATAAAATGCACCCTTTGGTCCTTGAAAACATTATCCTAAATGCAAGAAGACAGATACAAAAGATCACATATTGTATCATTTTACTTATATAAAATATCTAGAATAGGTAAATCCATAGAGACAGAAAGAAGTTCGGTGGTTTCCAAAGTTGTGAGGAAAGGGAATGGGGAATAACTGTTTAATGGATACACAATTTTTTTTAGGGTGATGAAAATGTTTGGAACTAGATAGAGGTAGTGTTTGCAAAATAGAGGTACTCAATGCTACGTAATTGTTCACTTTAAAATGGTTAATTTTATGTTATATGAATTTCAGCTTAATGCATTTTTTTATTTTAAAAAGAAATTTTAAAAAACAAGGACCTCAAAGTTTCTATGTTCTTGGATTGAAAGACCCAACATTGCTAAGATAGCAGTTTTCTCCAAATTATTCTGTGTACTTAATACAATTGCTCTCAAAAGTCCAAAAGACCTATTCCCCACCCCCAAAAAACTTACAGGCAGATTATAAAGTTTAATGGAATGAAAAGGATCCAGAATAGCCTAAATTATTTTTGAGAAGAAGAGCAAAATTGAAGAATGTTTACTTTCCTATTCCAAAACTTGCTATAAAGCTACAGTTGTCAAGACAATATGGTATTGGAATAAATATAGATATATAGATCAATGGAGCAGAATTAAAAGTCTAGAAACAAATTTTACATTCATGGTCAATTGATTTTTAACAAAGGCAATCTGTTGGGAAAAGGAGAATCTTTTAAACAAATGATGCTAGGACAATGGGATATTTATGTATAAAAACATGAATTTAGGCCCATCCCTCACACCATCCCTGAAAATTAACTCAAAATGGATCATATCCTTAAATGTAAGCACTAACAATAACACTCTTTAAAAGAAAATAGAGTTGAAAATCTTTTTGACCTTAGAGTAGGAAAAGATTTCTTAGATATTACACTACAAACATTGTAAAAAAGAAAAAAAAAGACAAACTGAAACTTATGAAAATTCAAAAACTTGCAATTCAAAGGACACCATTTAGAAACAGACTGGCTTGAAAAATATTTGCAAAACACATATCTGGATAGGGGAATTATATCCAGAATACTTGTATACAAAGAACTCTTACAACCCAATAGTAAGAACTGAGATAACAGTAAGAATCAAACAATCCAATCCAAAAAAAAACCAAGGCAAAGTATTTCAATGGACATTTTATTAAAGAAGATATAACAATTACTTATAAACACATAAAAAAAGTTGGGCAACATCATTTGTCATTAGAGACAGACAATAACAAATGTGGAGAGGATACAGAGAAATGGGAGTCCTCATACATTGTTGATGGGAATGTAAAGCAATTCAGTCACCCTAGAAAATGGTCTGGTATCCTCAAAACCTTAAACAGAATTTACTGCATCAGCCAGTGATCCTGCTCCTGGGCATCTACCCAAGAAAAATGAAAACAAATATCCACACAGACTTGCACACTAATATTCTTTGCAGCATTATTCATAATAGTCAAAAGCTGGAAATACCCCAGATGTCTACCAGTTGGTGAATGGACGAACAAAATATGGTGTATCCATACAGCAAAATACTATTTAACAATGAAAAGTAACAAATTAGTGATAGATGCTATACATGGACAAATCTTGGAAACAGTGCACTAAGTGAATGAAGCAAGCCACAAGAGACTACATATTGCATAACTCCGGCTAGATAAAATGCCCAGAAAAGACAAATCTGTAGAGGCAAAATAGATTAGTGGTGGCCTGGGGTTGGGGGATGGGGGACGGCCCGGGGGAGTGGGGATTAACTGTAAATGGGCATAAGGATTTTATTGAGATGATATGAATGTTTTGAAACTGATTTGTTGGGATGGTTGTACAATTTGGTAAACTTACTAAAAATCATTTAATTATACACTTGAAGTAGGTGAATTATGTGCAATGTAAATTATGCCTCAATAGAGTTATTTAATGACAACAACAAAAAAAGAACAAGGACCTCTTAACCTGAAGAGTTCAGAATTACAGGGACGAGAAGTACAAAACTCCTCAAGTGGTCGGGGGCACTTCCACTTCCACTTATTTTTTCCCAGGTCCATGTAGTCTACTGACTGGGTCAGCAACATATAATGGTCTTTGATTTAGAGTGTATACTGTGTCTGAAGGCTGCTACAGCATCATCAGAAGGTATCATCTCCAAGCTGATGCTTCAATTGTGCATCCAACAAACTGTTGCACACGCCATTAGGCTAGTAGCTGTTGGGAGGTGTAGTATGTGGTAGAAGCTGTTGATCTCATGGTCATGTGCACAAAGCTGTACCTCCACTGATGTACACACTTACCTTGGCCTGATGCAATGTTTGGCAGTATTCTACTTCAATGAATCAAAAGCTACATAAGCACTGTCTGGCTGAAGTTGTTTGAGTACGAAAAGTAAGTCCACACTGGAATATGTGTCAGTTTCAGTCAATTCCCATCGAGATGAATCACAACATGGAAGGGGCCACTGAAATAAACTTGTACATTAAGAAGCTGACTGGTGTCTTCAAGAGTTGGAGCCAATAAAAAAGGATGAAATCTTACCATCTGTGACAGCATAGGTGGACCTACAGGGTATTATTACGCGGAGTGACATTAGTCAGTCGGAGAAAGACAAATACCATATGATTTCGCTTATATGTGGAATCTAAAGAACAAAATAAGTGAACAAATAAAATAGAAACAGACTTATGGATACAGAGAACAGACTGACGGTTGCCAGAGGGGAGGGGTTTGGATGAAACAGATGAAGGGATTAAAAAGTACAAAGTGGTAACAGAATAGTCCTGGGGAGGTAAAGTACAGCATCGGAAATATAGTCAATAATATGGTAACAACTGCTATGGTGCCACTGGAAATATCGGGCACTGGAAATATCGGAGGGGGGAGGAACACTTTGTAAAGCGTATGACTGTCTAACCACTATGCTGTACACCTGAAGCTAATACAAAATAATATTAAACACAGACTGTAATTGAAAAATAAAATTTAAATTAAAAACATAAAGCTAACATTCATAATATAAAAGAGTTGGAGCCATACCGGGAGCTCGAAGGTGGCTGTTGCTGGCAGGCTGGGGGCTCGGCAGTGGCAGTAATCAGGGGAGACTTCGCAAGCGGGGTCCATGTTCTGGGGCCATGCAGAGCCTCCTTCCCCGTCACCCTTGCTCAGGCCATGGTGGCTGTACTTGTCCTTTACCATCAAAACTGTGCAAGGGATTTGATCCTCTGTTTCATCTAACCTACTGTTTATTCCTTCCAGTGTATTATTTATTCCAGATGATGCATTCTTTATTCCTGACTGGTCTTTTTTTTTTTTTTAACAGTTTCCAATAAATCAAGAAACAACAAGTTCTGGTGAGGATGTGGAGAAAGGGGGACTCTTTCACACTGTTGGTGGGAATGCAGACTGGTGTAGCCACTGTGGAAAGCAGTGTGGCATTATCTCAAAAAATAAAAAATGGAACTGCCTATTGTAACCGAAAGTAGGTCCGGCTGCCTGTAGCTACAAAAGCCAATACTCAAGAGGGAGGTGCAGATGTGAAGGAAAGTGGTTTATTTTCAGGTGCCCGCCACCTGGAAGTCCCATGGGGGACTCATGTCATAAAGTACATCTTCATCTCTGATTGGAAGCAGAGGTTTTTTTACAAGGAGGGAGAGGGGAACAGAAGAAAGAGATCAAGGAAAGGGGTTGCAAAGTTCTCTGCACGCAGAAGAGCACAATCCGTTCCGATAAGGCAAGTGATGGTCTGATGCAATGAGCCAGGTGTGCATGACCCTGGTTTAGTCAGTCACCCTAGAGTCACATCATACTGGCTCCACGGATAAAGGTCAGCAAATCCCCTGGAGCTGGGACACTTGAAGGTTGGGGTCTGTATCTTTTGAAGTTACTTCCTAGAATTCTTATACAAACATGCTGTTCACCTACACGCCAAGTATTAGTCAGAGTCAGCACTTACAGAAACAATGTCAAAAGAATAGTGATGTGAGTTACAATTTCCCACTATTACAATTTTCTACTGTTACATTATGACCCAGTGATTCCACTTCTGGGAACTTAAGCAAAAAAACCCAAAACACTAATTCAAAAGAATGCACATAAAGGCCCCCTATGTTCATTGCAGCGTTATTTACAATTGCCAAGATTTGGAAGCAGCCCAAGTGTCCATCAGTAGATGAGTAGGTAAAACAACTATGGGATACTTATACAATGGAATACTATTCGGCCATGAAAAAGAAGAAAACTTTTCCTTTGTGACAGCATGGATGGACCTGGGGAACATTATGCTAAGTGAAAGAAGCCAGTCAGAGAAAAACAAATACCTTATGATTTCACTCATATGTGGAACGTAATGAACAAACTGAACTAACAAGGAAAATGGGGACAGACTCAGAGAGCAGGCTGACAGCTGTGGTTGCGGGGCGGGGGGGTCTTGGGGTGGAGGGATTAAGCAAAAAAAAGAAAAAGGACGCAGGGACATGGACAACAGTGTGGTGATTGTGGTGGGGAGGGGCTGGGTGGAGGTGGAAGTGGGTGTATGGGGGATAAATGGTAATAGAAAAAAATGCAATAAAAAATAAACTATTTTAGCCCTGGCTGGTGTGGCTCAGTGGATTGTGCACCAGCCTGTGAACCAAGGGGTCGCTGGTTCAGTTCCCAGTTGGGGCGCATGCCTGGGTTGCAGGCTGGGCCCCCAGTGGGGCGTCAGTTAGCTCTGCTTGGATGGTGACCCCATCTCTCACCTGCTAGCTAGTCCCTTAATGTGCCTGTCATGCCAGCACTGATAGAAGCTGGCTGACACCAATTAGCTAAGACATTTTGTTTCCTAGTTTCTGCAGAGTTTACTGGCCAAGCCATTCACTACTACCCATGACTCATCTATTTTTTTACCTCGACCAGGTTAAAAAAAAAAGTATTTCTTTTGACAGGCGTACTGACCAAGGCTTTGTCCATGAGGGAGAATTCCCCTCATCCCTGTCTTTCAGAGACATTCCTGGGTGGGGCTGCACCCGTGAAGTACAGCAATAGCCTATTTTTGGCTTGCAACCCTATACTGATCTGACCTCGGCAAACTCACCCCATACACCAAACTCAGCCTTTCCTTCACCCCATGCGCCTGTAAAGTGCGAGCTGAGGGTGAGGCGCCAGTTCAAGAACGGTGGGTGGCATAGAAGTCTCGGCCGCCTGCTGTGTAGCTTGTCCGTGCTCTCTGGTTCTACTCATGCCTGATCCCAGATGTACAACTTTTCCCTTATGGTTGTCATTGGGGATCTGACAAAACTGATGATGGGTAATCCTGGCTGCATGGATAATTTGGTATCCCATGGTCAGTTGTCTTATTTCTACCAAGAACCGGTAGCACACTAGGGACTAATTTTCCACAAGGTACATAGTTTTCTGCTGCAGGTGGGACACCAATACCCCTCCCCCACTCCTCCCCAGACCCGCACAGCTGGGGATATTATTGCCTTAGTTCTAAAGGGGGAACCTAAAAAGCAGACGACAGCATCCATGGCACATGCTCCTCTAAAGGTCCCAAGCGTTTCCCATTAAAGTTCTACTAAACCAAGTCTCACTCAACTTGAACTTCTAGACTTGATTTTTGGAGCCTGTGCTGGATCCCATATCTGTCTGTTATTTGACCTGCTGATTTTATCCTAGCCTTCCAGCCTGTGAAGTCACTTTGAATTTTAATTTTATCTTCTGTATTAGACTTTCTCTGAGATTTAAATGATCTTCAAATGGAAGAAGACATCAAAGAGAACATTGTCATGTTTCTGATAAAACACTAAGGCTTGACTCCTCAGTGCAGGGCTTGCACAGGTCATCCCAGCCATCCACAAATGTTCTTACAGTTACTATCGTCTGGCCCACAAGTTACTTTCATATCAAGGGCCCTATGGAAATATCTGTGGACTATTTTTTTTTTTAATTCGACATATACTATTGTACCAGTTAGGATTTCTTTTCCCCAAATAGCAGAAAACCCTGCCTCACATTGCCTTAAAATTATGAGAAAGTTTATTATTATCACTAATAACGAAGCCTTTGGTAGCATGAGCTCCAGGCTGGCAGACTCAGTGGTTTAGCAATGCCTTCATGCATTCAGACTCTTTCCAGCTCACCTCTCTGCTCACCGCAAAATACTGGCTTTGCTCTCGAGCTGGCTCCCCACTGCTGCCTCCATGAGTACAAGGCAATATGGAGCAGTTCCAAGAGTCCTGTCTGATAGAAAAATGTCCAACAGCAGCCGGAAAAACAATCTTCTCCTCCTGCCATTTCTCTGCCTGCTATCCCCAGCAGACTGTCCCTGTGCCTCGCTGACCGGGATTAAGACACTGTAGCACTCCCAAACCCATCCTGGCAAGGGGGATGGAATACCAGGATAGGCTTACCCCTAGGCTGCTCATTTGCAGTGGAATGGATGTCAGGGTTTACCGATCCACAGTGGGTATAATCTAACCTGTTCCCCTTTATAAAAAGCTCTTGGCCTTCAGACACTTCTCCCATTGGCTGTACACCCCAGGGGTCCCTGAGAGAGGCTCTGAGAACACCTCTGGATGCACAATTATTTCAATTTCCTGACATTTAATTCCTCTGACTCTAGAAACCTATATCCACTTAGAGAGGTTCCATGTTTTCTTACTTTCTCACCTATGTGGGATTTTAATTCTCATTTCGCCTTCCTTTCAAAATTAAAGGTGCTACACCCTGGTGTCCCTTTCCCCCGGCTCCTGCATCTGACAGTCACTTTTCATTTTCCCCACATCCCACAGAAAGCCAAGCTGAGTCCATCTTTTATTTCCTTAAGAAATCCATTCACACTAAACAATTAACAGGTTTTAGTGGAATTTACCCAAGATCTGAGCAGAGTGGCAGAGGGAGGAGGGGCAGATCACATCTTCCTGGCTTGTCTCTCTCCTGTATCTTCTCCTCACCATCTTTCTCTCCAATTTTGGCTGGAGGGCTTCCAAATCTTCTGTCTTTGATGCCCAGACCCTGGGAAATTCCATTCCTTGCCCAAGTAGGTAAATATTAATATACTCCTTCCACACTATCTAAGAGAAATACAGTTTTCTCCATCTTTTTGCACGGTGGAGAAGACAGAAGCAAAATAAACAATAGGAGAACGTAAGAACTACTTAGCTTAATATTGCACCACCTTACTTACGCAAAGAGGAAGTCTTCCCATGTTAGTGTTCTCCTCACCCCAAAGAAAGCTCTTAGGGGTCTTAAAACAGCCTTTAGCACTTTTGGAAAGCTAGATTTATTCCTGACTTTTAGCCTCCTTTATTCTGCCCTTGAAGGTTCATGACAGTCTTTTGTGTTCAAGCTTATCTATAATCCCCTCGCTCTGTCTTTTGTTCATGTCCTTTAAAAACCTGAGCTCTGCTGAGAGCTCCTGGTACAGCCACCCTCTTCTTCAGGTGTCTCCCTCTTTATGACCGGATTACTTCCTATTACATTATTATCACGATTTTATTGTTTACATCTCCCACCTCCCCCAAGTCATATTCTTTTCTTACAGTCTCACATCACAGAATTGCACTTGTGGTAAATACTCTTTTGAAGTGGAGAGTTAATTTGTAATGCAAATAATTACTTCATTATTTATCTCATTTTCAAGTAGGAATTTTCATACATCAAATTTTCAGAAAGACAAATTGGGAATGAATTATTTCACAACTTTCCCCTTCCCTGTTGCGTATTCTCCTCTCCCCGCATCCTCTTCCTCCTGTCCTTTTCCCCTCTGGTAGTTTTCCTCCTGCCAGGAGCCAAGTGAGCCCCTTGGGGTCCTCTCCCCCAGACTCTGCTTTTGTGGAACTGAAATAGCACTTACTTTTTTTTTTTTTAAGATTTTATTTATTTATCTTTAGAGAGAGGGGAAGGGAGGAAGAAAGAAAGGGAGAGAAACATTGAGGTGAGAAAGAAACATTGATTGGTTTTCTCATGTAGGCACCCCGACTGGGAACTGAACCTGCAACCCAAGCACATGCCCCGACCAGGAATAGAACCAGAGACCATTTGGTTTACGGAACGATGCTCAACCAACTTAGCCACACCAGTCAGGCCTGAAATAGTACCTTCTAGTCTTGTCATGGAGCAAACCTTTTTTGTACCAGGCAAACTCACCTATCACCTGAATCCAAAGAAGTCCAGGAGTGGAGCCCAGTGGAGAAAGCACTTCTGTAACCCCCCACAGCCGGGCATTTCCACTTCCCAGCTGTCCTGCTTCTATCAATGTCAATTAAAGTCCACCTTCTTCAACTGATAAACTCAAAGGAGTAAATCTTTATGCCTCCACTTCCTCGGGAGTAAAATGAGGGCAAGGGTCTCTGTCCTGCCTACTTTAGAGTTGTTGAAAAACTTATGTGTAAGAAAATATAAATTGGAAAGCATGATCTATCTATAAAAGAATATCTGTATCTGCTGCTTGTGCTTAATCATAGGTATGTGGCCTGAAAATATCAAGGGTGGAATTTTTTACTGTAAAACAGAGTGGAAATGCCATTAGAGAGGATTCTGAGCCAGGAACACTGAGCGCTGAGTTTTTTTAAACAAGATTTGTCCTGTCCCCACACACATGGGATGAAAGGAAATGCTGAGGAAGTAGGAGTGTTTTATAAGATCAAAATGTTACTGTTCCTTAGAGGACTTATTTCACTTTTGAAAACATTGCAAAGACAAAGCTGTTTAGAAGACTGAGACAGTGGGAAGAGAGTAGAGATAAGGGCAGGAATTGCTCAGGATTTGCTAAGGGAGGTAAAGTGAAGGAGGTAGAACTGGAAATATAGATTTGTTGGGAGCCTTAAAGTAAAGACCACTCAAACTGAATTGGTGTGAGCTGATCCAAGCAGCCAGCTAAAGGACAAACTCAGCTCACTTATTTGAGCCTGTAGTCCTAGTCCCTCAAACATAAATTGTAAAAAAAAAAAAGGAAAAGAAAAAGGAAAAAACCAAACACCAAATAACTCTAATATTTGCATTTTCTCCATCTATAGATATTGTCATCTAGTGATTTTCCACATTCTCTTAGGACAGTTTAATCGTCTACTTTTGTGATTGAGATATGATTTGATAGATTATATGAGCAAACTGGAGCTTTCCAACTCTAGAGTAGATGTAATTTTGGAGTTTGCTCCTGATCTTTAAGTTCCAAGAAGGCAGGTGCTCTCTATAGGGAGTTTTTCATTGAATCGCAAGTGTTGAGAGTGCCTGACACTTAGTTGGAAGTGACTAAATTTTTCTTGACTGGATGAATGGATGAATATAGGTACTGAAGGGAATTAGGATGGTGAGAATGTATAAGACTGACCAATATTCCTGGTGCTAAGATAAGGTAAATCCCAGATTCAGATGTGGTTTTCACATACTGCTTGGCTGGGTGGAATTTCATAGATTATCATGTCCCCATGAGAAAAAGAGAGGATCACCTGCCAGGGCACTGAAAGGTGAACACCCTTGCTCACTCCTTCCCATCTCCTGGCACAAACCAGCAACTCACAAAAAGCAGTGGGGTCCATTATACTTATGGGACGGGCAGAGGCCAGAGAGGAGATTATGAATGGCATAATGCTTTGGGAAGGGCTTGGTCTCTATGATCTTTCTGAGCTGGGCTTTAGATGCCTTTGTCACCTCCCATGATGCCCATGGTCATAATGAGGTCAATGATGCCCCTAAAACTGTATTTACAAACAGAATGACCTCTGTGTGCAGGACTCACTATTATCCCAGCAGCTGAGAAGGCTATATAGCCACTTCCTGAATGGTAACATAATGTCTATTAGAGTTCTCCAGGGAGACAGAATAGAAGGGAAGAAGGAAGATGGGGATCAGTAAGGAGACAGAGAGAGAAAAAGAGAGACAGAGAAAAGGAGATGCAGTACATGAATTGGCAGAATTGGATCACAATTATGGAGGCCAAGAAGTCCTACAATCTGATCTGTCATCTGCAAGCTGGAGGCCCAGAGAAGCTGGACATGTAACTCCAGTTCAAACCCAAAGTCCTGAGAAAACTAAGGGAGCCAGTGGTGTAAGTTTCAATTCAAGTCTAAAGATCAAGAATCAGAAGCACCAATGTCAGGGCTGGGGGGTGGAAGGACACCAAGCAATAGAAGAGCAAAATTATCCTTCTTCTACCTTCTTGTTCTACTCAGGCCCTTAACAGATTGTATGAAGCCTTTTGCTTTTCATTTATATGTAAATGTATGAGCCTTTGATCAAAACAAAATTACCATCTCTGGATCACTCCTCAGTCCTCTCATCATTAAAATGCAACTACAGATTTCTGAGACCAAAAGGGGGGGAAAAACAGTTAAGTCATCCTGACTCACCAGTCCTAGGTATCAGAGAATAATTATGGGAGTGGCCCCGGGGACAGCCAGTGAGAGGTGATCACACAAGGGAGTTTTGTTTGGCATAAGCCTTCGCCTACCTCTGGTCTTTGTTCTTGAAGGAGAGCAGATGCTCTGTAAACGAAGACACAGTGTAGGGAGGTCAGGGAGTGATATGGGAAAATCTGGGCTTCCAAGTCATAGTGCCCAGTTCAAATCCTGGATCTCCTGTTCCATATCTTTGAACAAGTCATATAACCTCTCTGAGCCTCAGTTCCTTCTCTTGTAAATGGTAGACTATCAGCTCCAGAATATTGCCATGAGTAGTAAAGAAGGTAATATGCTAAAGCACAGAAGTAATGAATGACTTATAATGAAAAAAGGAATGAGAAAGGCCACGTGCTAAACACAGAGGGGCAGAGGTCACACTTTGGAACACTAGTCACACATTCCCCCCTTTATTTCAGTGGACACATGTGTTGCAAGCTGCGGCAGGAGTTGGGGTGCCCCAACTTGGGAAATATTGAGGACAAGGAAAATACTGAGGAATTAGCCTCCCTCACAGAGCTGATAGTTTGGTCGGGAGGGGAGGCTTACAGGACGGAAGGCCCGAGCAAACCAAATGCCCAGAGCACTGGTCGGTGGTGCCTTTATGGACAAGGGAAGCCAGAATAAAAGGCCCTCCTGTTCTAATGCTGAGCGTTCAGGTTGCTACAAAATCTAAGCTTTTGCGGAAGATATGGTTCTTGGTCTGGACCTTGGAGAATGAATGGTAGGATTACGATATGGCCATTGGGAAAAGTGGGAAAGCCCTTGGCAACTGGATAGGGTAACATTACTACAGGTTTAGAAATGTATCAGCCAGTTGAGCCTTGCTCTGGATGACAATGGAGAGCCATTGAAGATTTTTATCATGGAGTATCCCAATGAAGATAATGTTTATGACAGCTTAGCCTAGTAACAGTAAAACCAAAGAAGGAAGAAAGTAGAAGACAAGAGGGAATAAGGGTGGATAGCTGGTAGTCTTCCTTGAGTCATGCCTTAACTGCATCCTCTGAGCCAGTCATCAAGTCTGCTGGTCTCTGCCTTGAAATATCTTATCCCCGTCACTTCTATAAATTATTTCATTTATCCAAGGACTAAATTCTCCAGTTGGATTGACTGGAAGACTGGTGCCATGGACAGAGGCAAGGAAGTTGGAGCACCAGCTTGATTGAAGACAGATAATAAATTCGTTTTTTGACATGTTGAATTTGTGGTAGTAGCTGAATGTTCAAATGGAAAAGTAAAGGTGAACTGACTTTTTCAACATGACTGGAAGCAACTTGGATACTCAAACGACATAAAATTTGAAAGTTTAATCAAAATCGGGAAGAAAAAATTGAGCATACTCTAATTATTCTCTTTTGATGTGGAATTACTATGTGGGGAACTGAGTATATTTGTGGTTTGTTTTCTTCAACTGGTATTATGGGGAATAACAAATGGACTTGTGATGGAAATGTTATATGAGATTGCTAGACAAAAATAAGAGTAGGGAATGGAAAACACTGGAAAATGTGGATAAATATTTTAGCTTTCTGGAGGTGTGGTCAGAAAAACCCTTACCTATTATGTAACTGGGTTCTAAGAAAGGAGTTATGATCACCATAAATGATACTGAGATGGTCCTAAGCAATATTTTAACAATTTAGAAGATTGTCTCCCCTCAGAGGGATTCCATACATAAAAATTGAAGGAGCCCTGGCCAATGTGGTTCCATAGATTGGAGCGTCATCCCGTGCACCCAAAGCCTGTGGGTTCAATTCCCCAGGGCAGATACCCAGGTTGTGGGTTTGATCCCTGGTTCGGGCACATACAAGGCAGCTGATCAATGTTTGTTTCTCTCTTTCCTTTCCTCTCTGTCTAAAAGCAATGAAAACATGTCCTCAGGTGAAGATAAAGAAAACTGAAGGAAAACTTCACTAAGCCACTGGGCTTGTAACGTTCAATCTTGAGGCTAATCTTGCCTAACTTCTTAAGAGTCCTGATATGCTTGCCATTTCTCAATTATTGGAATACCCCTCACCCCCTCACCTTTTAGTTTTTTTCCCCTTTTATCTCCTCCCTCTTGTGCCATGTTGATAGCAACCACAAAGAAGTAGTTATAAAATGACAATGAACTTTTACTTGAAGCAGAGATGATTACATGGTTTGGGAGGTAAGAGGAAAAGGACTAAATAAAAGAAGGCGACTCTAAGCTGTTAAAGAAAGAGATGAATATTAACAGCAACATCTTGATTTTGTTAAGAGGCAAGCTGAAGCCATCTGAAACAGGCAGGGAACAAGGTGATAATAAGAGAAAATGTGTTTCTCGAACAAAGGAGCAGACAGCAGGGGACAGTAGTTCAGGGAAAGAGGCTAACACGAGGGAAAGTGCAGAGCAGATGTGTTAATCCCTCTGCATCAGACTGGCGGAAGCGCAGGCTGTTTGAACTCCTTGGCAACTTCAGCAGGGTCTCAAAGTGGATTGCGAAGAATGAGAACAAAAGAAAAGTTCACTCTGAGTTCCTCTTGTCAGATCGGGGGAAATTGCTTTGAGGCCAGCACTAGAAGATGCTAATGGTGGAAAGCAGACCCCATAAAAGAAGGAAAAAAAATGTCAGGTCACTGGGAGCTTGCCTAGCATAAAGGAGGTAAAACCACCACTGACAAGACACTCAGCCAAGGTCCTACCACATACTGTTGTGCGAGTCACTTCTAACTAGTGCTCAGCAGGCTGAAGCCTGCAGATAATGTCTCAACTGTTCTGAGAATTTTTGTTCACTTGACAAACAGTAATTGAGCTCTCGCTGTGTCCGCAAGGACTATTGCTATTAAGGCTGGAAGGTGCAATGGGAGCTCTTCTGTCTTTGTACCAACTGGTTTTGGAGTCAGAAAGGATCACTGGGAAGTGAGTACTGGGAAATCGCTGCTGACCCTGGAGGGGCAGAGCCTAGCAGAAAAAAGGGTAAGATGTAGGACAGCCAAAGGGGTAACTGGAAAGAAGTATGAGTCTGTTTAGGCTCCTTAAGCGGAAAGGGACAACAACGGCTAGACTTTCTTTTCCACGCCTTACAGCTCTCATCCAGAAGACACGTGATGCTTACCTTCTCTTTGGGCATTTTAGAATGGTTCCGGGAGTTGTGTGGGGATCTTGCCATGAAGTTGGGAGAACATGAGCATCTCCTACTGTGGGAATCTGTGATCAGATGTAGGAGCTAGAAAATACAGATGCGTTTTCTCTACATTTCATGAGTCATTGAGAGTTCGAAAATGCTGAAGATGCCTTTCCTCCAGATTCTAACCCAAAGGCTGCAAGCTAGGCACACCTAGGTTTTGTTTGGCCAGCGGAATGTTTTTTAAGAATTGATCCAGCACTTAAAAATTGTGATGTTTCACCCGAATATCTAGAATTCTGGCCTCTCAGAGAGACTGGAAGATCTGACAGCACTGGGCCCACAGCAGCAATGTGTGAGTGGGCAGCAGCTGCCTGATTTAGTTAGATGCACACCTGTGCACTCTCCAGTTTGGCCATCTCTCTACCACTCACGTTAGGATGCCCACGTAACTTGTTGTCCAGACCAGGGCACTTCTGAGAGTAACGGAGGTGCTGTTAGTCCCTGTGCCTGGACCAGGCATAGACCAGGGTCGATGCGGACAGCGTGGACGGATGGCGACCCTAATTCACATTGTTTACACTGGGCTTGCTCTTTGCTCGCTGTTATTTGGGTTATGTGGTCGTAAGTCAGAGACTCTTTAGGAATAAGGGAGAGAAAGAGACCTGAAAGTTAAAAAAAAAAAAAAAAAAAGGAAAGAAAGAAATGAAAAAGAATTTTTAAATGAATGCCAATTACGCCGAACCGCCGGGTAAAGGCAGGGCTCACTGGTGGCCGGCTCGGCGTGGAAGCTCGACCTTCCTGGCTCCCTGCCCTGCGCAGCACCGTCAGTTTTAATTAGCTGTGATCCCGTAGCTATGAGCGAGACTAATCAAACTGCAGAGAGCAGCTTGTTCCTAATCAGGAAGGCACAGGATAATCATTTAACTCTGTGGTTACTCAGGGAGCTCCAAGCTGCCTCAACAGAAAAAAACATCCTGGATAAGATTGTTGCTTACACACTCTACTTTGACCTTTTGATGGTCTTTGTTTGAAGTTTTTATTAAAATTCTTTAATTATACTAGTATTTGGTTTTAAAATATTTTAGAAGAACCTTTCCCCTTTATTCCTGGAGAATAATAAAACATCCCTCCACCCATGGCGTGTAGGAAACTTCAGACTCCCACTGATTACCCAAGCATGCACCTGACCCTACCACAGGCCCAAACACCTTCGATACCATTCAGGGTGTGAGTACTCCCCAAACTGGGGGTGACAAGGATCTGGGGACATGGAATGGCAACTCATGTTGAGCACCTGCAGACTTAAAGATGATAGAGCGGTACCGTGGGCTGCACACGGCAGTGCCAGCTACTCTCCTTCAGAGGGGTGGGAGCAAGGGCCGAGCTACAGCAAAGCTGTACCCAAAGGGGCGCCCTATACTTCAAGGCCACAAGGCCCCTCTGTTCGGTCCTTGCTTCTCAGGCCCTGCAAACCATGAGCAAGTCACAGAGTAAGAAGTTATTTAGTGCAATGGTTAACTGTTGAGTTTTAGTCAGATGGAGCCAAAGTCTAACCTGGGAGCTAACTAGTCCTAGGTAGGTCCTTAGGCAGACTACTCAACCTTCCAGGAATTTCTGGTAGGCTCTCAGGCAGGGTACTCAGCCTTCCCGAAACTCAGTAACAGGGTTTAGGGTCAATGAGATATATAGGGAAAGCATTCATTTACTGAGGTGCCTGTCACATTAAAAATGCTCCAAAGGTTGCGGTTATTATTATTTTTAATTATGTGCTAACCATGGCCTTAAGGTCCCTAATTATATAACTTAAAGTGACAGGCGCATCTATGAGTCTCCCTGGATTCTGCATTTAGTGTGAGTGCACTTAAAACAATGATGACAGATGGAATGAATGGAGAAGAATATTTTTCCAAAGAACATTTCTGGAACCACGGAAATTTAATATTCTGTTTAATAAATTCACTACTATTTACAGGAAACAATATAGTATATATTTTTAGTTGAAATGTTTATTGGCTATAGATTTACACTAAAGAAACATCTGACTCTCTTTCATAAGTACCCTTGTCATTCATAGAGAGATGTCATAGGAACGTCCATAAATTCCAAAATTTGTGAATTCCAAAGCAGAATTCATGGACATTCCTAGACCACTAATAAAGAAAAACCTATAAATGGTCACCCAACACATAAAAATATAGAAACCACATAATTAAAAAAAAATGTTTAGTAATGCCCACTAAAATTAACAAATAGCAAAATATAGCACAATAATTAAAACAAATACAATTCCACACTCCTACAAACAAAACAAAGTCATCTTTTGGGTTCTGTAATTATTTTTACAAAAACTATGTATATACATGTCTGTATATGTGTATTCTTATAGAAAATTTCATAAATATAGAAAAGCACACAAAAAAGTAAAAATCACCTGTCAGGCCATCAGCATGAGTGTCACTCCTTTGACAAGAGCAGGAAAAAACTCACTAAATCAGAGATGATCCAGAAAGGTCTTTGACGATCCAGAACTGGCATCAGCAGATCCAGCCTCAAGATTTGCTAATGCCAATCCACCAACCACTTCAAAATCCACAGGTCAAATCTCTTTTTAGGTTCTCAAATATCTCTACTGTTGCCTGACTCCTGGCTGCATTTTTCATCAGGCCAGTGGTGATCAATAAACAAGAACAAGTAAGGCTACGACCCTAATCTAAAAGTTTTTGTTCCCCAAATAGTAGAGCTAGATGGAATCTTAGAAGTTCATTCAGTCCTATCCACGATGTCTGTCCCCATTTACTCAGGAGGAAACAGGCATGAAACAGGTACTGAAGCCCTATCCTCTAACTGCCAGTCCAAAGCTCTGTCCGAGTGAACACAAAGTGACGGGATCTCCCCAAGAAATGGGGCTACAGTTACGTGGTCAGGCTATTAATGAACCTGAAGGGTGGATACAGTGGACAGCCACGTCTAGGGAGACAAGTCACAGACAGACCACGTAGCCAAACGAAGGAGTGTGCGCTGGGCCAGCTGGTCATAGAAGCAATGTGTGAGCCCATGTTCCAGGGAGAGACGAACCTGGGTAAGTCACAAGAGCCTTTTCTGACAGACTGTACTGCTGGGGCAGCTGAGAAGGCAGAAGTGTCCAGAAGAGGCTCCTGAGGATATAAGAATTAAAGAAAATGCTTGAATCAACCAGATTCCTTCTCCAGTCAATAGGCATGTATACAACAGGTCATGCCACTCGTGACCAATCATCTCCCTTTAAGCTCCAGTCCAACTCAGCAAACCCTCAGAATATCATCACCACCACTTCAAGGCTGTCTCTTCACATCTAAAGCTTTTGCCTTTGATTCAACAAATCTCTACTGACTTTTAGCACTGAAATAGTAAAGGTCATGGTTCAATTCTTTCTGGTCAACCAGGTCACTTAAGTCTTTAGAAAAAAAATCTCTTTGGCCTCATGTGGACAGAGTTTGGTACAGACGTCCCTTATCTGAGCAGACCTTATTCTCAAATATAAATGATGAAAGCTAAGATCACTTCTTGTTCTCTCCTTTCCACCTTACAACAGTGGTGCTAGCTCAATGGGACATCAGACTTCTGTATGCCAGGTCTCAAGATGCCTGCCTGCGGATTAGCTCTTTCAACTGTGCCAGTTTGTCACTTTTTAGTGCTTCCCGGATAGAGTGGAAAAATCCAAAGTAGTGTTCAAAGTTGTGTATCATAAGCAGGACCCCAGCTAACAGTTCACTGGTCACCAGCAGATGGTGGATGTATGCACGAGTGTGATTCTTACAGCAGTAACAGGAACACCCTCTCACCAATGGGTTGAAGTCCTCCTGGTACCTGAGAAAGGAAATTAGAATGACATCCCAGAAAGCGAGGAATACAAGAGCTCCACAACCTAGGCTATCTATTGTGCTGATGCATAAGCGATATAGTTAATAACATCACTGGCCGATGTACTGCCAGGTACCTGCTTAACATGGCAATGTGGTCCAAGTTAACAGAGCACAGTGAGCCAGGACTTGGGAGTCCTCCTCTGCTACAAAACCTCCCAGCCCGAGGCTTACAAGGAGCAGCAAAGAGAGTCCTGTGGTCACTCCCTCAGGCTGAGCACTATCAGTCACACTGTACAGGTACATAATGTTGGGAAATGCTGTCTAACGAATACACATTTCTCCTATTTGCCACCAGAACTAGTATCAGAAGATACGGTCCGACCTTTTACTTGCGCCGCTTTTTGCAATTTACAAAGCACTTTTACATACACTGTCTCATTTAATCTTTTCAACAACCATTGGAGACAGGCATTTTTGTTGTCATTTAACCTAGGAAGACCACTAAGGGGTTAAGAGGGCTCTGAGGCTTCAATGCCTGGTTTTGATTCTTGGCTCAGAACTCCCTCGGGCAAGTCACTTACCTCCCTCTGCCTTTGCTTTCTCACCTGTGATGCCTACCTTACAGAGTTGTTCCAAGGATTAAATGAGTTAATATAGTAAAAGGCTTGGATACTGCTGAGCACATACTAGCCACTATGTATGTGTTACCTTTTATCAGCTATTAAAAAGTCAAATGACTTGGTCAACGTCCCTTAGGCTTGAGCAGGGCTAGGATCCAGACTCCAAGTCTCCATAGCTTCGAGTCTACTGCTGATAATAAGAAAACTACAAAAACTATAATTTCCAGCTAAATCTATAACATATAGCACATTGTAATAGTAACCATTTGTATTACCCTAACATTTTAAAAATAGAAATGAGTCTCTTAGGCTATTTTTCAAGAACTCAAACATCATTATTTCAGACCTACAATCAAGAAGCCCCTATAGAATAGATAAGAACTAGGATTTTCATATTCTTTCATAAATTTTCAAGTCTGTACTATTACTAGATGAACATTAATAAGTCTGAATCCCTAGAATGTCCCCTCACATAACACCAAAAACACCCAAGCACTAAAGTGGGTGTACCAAAGTCACAGATAAACCACTCCGTGGTTCGCTGATTATTATTACTGCTTTCAACCAAATACGAGCAAAGTTACAAGATATCCTAATTCATTCTTTATAGAGGAAAATATTTAAGATTCATAATCTGCATATAACCAAGATGACTTAAGTTCCTTAAAATTAAGAAAACTTTGTTGTGTTTTATCTTGAAATCTTTATTTTGCTGTGTCATTATTAGAAGTAATTGGAAGGAATAAAAAACGCCAAACATGGATTTGGTCTAATCTTTATGACAGCTCTCCTAAAACGATAGTTACCTACCCTCTTTGTCTTTATGGTAAGACAAAGTACACAAACTCATCTGCAGAAAAAAAAGACTTTCTAGAACTGAATTTGAGAAGGCCTAAATAATACCCAACTATAAATATTTTCTAAAGTCACAAACTGAAAAGAGAATAGTTACATAAACTAATAAAACAGACTGAAATGTAAGTCAGAAATCAAAATCTAAACTTTAAAATTCCTTACTTTTTTTTCTTCAGATTAATTTCAAATGATGTCATTTCTTGGTCGCAACTGGTAGCTTTAATTTTCTTTGTTTGGTCCACATATTTTATTTCTTCCTGTGTCCCATTTTGTTGTAATACTGAAGGACAAACCAACAAAAAGTATTGAATGAAGATTATATAAAAAGTGGCCAATGGGAGAATTTTTAGTTATTATTTCAGGTCCTTTTGTCCTCTAATGCCACTCCTGAGAATTTAAGGAAATGACATAAGAATTAGCAACACGATCACTGACCTATTATCTATAAATCTATAATATATACCAAAATTTGGAGGTTCAAAAGTGTCTAAACAAATTATGGTCACAAGTGTGTAACAGGTAATCTTACTGTCAAGAAATTATTTTAAAAACCAGTTAGTGTGTTTCTACGTGCGAATAAATGTGTGTGTGTTCAAGTTATGTCTCATCATAATGTGCATGCAAATTAACTGGGCTTTGTAACTGCCTGCGTTCCAAATAAAATAAAAGTAGAATATGGTTTAGATTTGTGTACTCTGTACGGAGACTCCGGTCCTCCAAGGAACTTGGATAATCCATAACTAAATGGGGACTTGAATTGTTCCCTTGAACTCTTTCCTTAAGAAAGAACATTCCTGGAAATTAAAAGAGAAACACCAGTTCTTATGCAAAGAGCTGCCTTAAACAGGGGCAAGTAGATAAGTATTTCTGGGAACAAGTAATAACAATCTCAGGGTTTGCCAAGGAGAATGGGCAAATAGTCCGGGAAGGTAATTCTGTCCAAGTCAAAGGGAAAACAGAAGTGCGGCCTGAGCACTCAGCACAGGGCTATAATTTTGCTGCCATGAGTTTGCATGGTAATGTGGGAACCCATAAAGCCCTGGCACTAGGGCAAACAGCTGCCTACATTAGGCAACTTACACCTTTGTAATTTTCACATTGTATTTGGCAAAGGACTATAATTTACTATACAAACATACACAAATGTGATTAATAATAACACTTTAATAAAAACATTCAAACTATTTCAAAATCTTAATCATAAAGAAACAGCTATCTCTGGCCAAAAAGGAACTTGTTTGTTTCCAAGAACGCAGTATCAGGTTCTTTTTCAGAGTTTTGCATATTCATGGTGACTAATGAATATGACTAATAGTTACATATGTCCTGGTGGAAATAATTAAGCTTATAAATAAAGTCATAAACATTTATGAAATGTTTATTTATGGTACATCCATTCACATTCATTATATTTGGTCTGCCTAAAGGACAATAAAATTGACTTCTTATATATAAGAATTTGACCAACCTGATTTATTTTGTTTCTAGAAGTAATTCCATTTAGATTAATACTGAAGTTGCTTTATAAAAGTGTAACATCTTCTGAATGAAATTTTGATAACTTGTGGGGAATAAAGTGGACCTTTAAAGGAAGTCTCTAGCCCTGGTCAAATGTGAGGCTGACAGTGACAGAGAAGAGTTCAAAGGACAGCAGGAATGCAGAGGACCGTACACCACTGAAGGCCGGGGGGAACACTGAGCATGCAACACTCTCCTGAAAAACTGGGCAGATGTTTCAAGCGGCCCCCGCCCAGAGTCTGTATCCCAATTCCTTTACTACTGCCAGTTAAATGTCAGAATCTGAAACTGATCTTTCTTGACCTCTGAATAACTAAACAATAAAAGGAAAATGGCAGTGCTTCAAAGGAATATTAGCAGAGGAAAACGGATTTCACATCTCAGTGTGCAGACAAAGACAAAAAAGCAAAAGTAACACTAGGATCAGAAGGGATGAGACTGCCTGTATTTTAATAGCACGAGGTTTGCAAAAAGCAGACAAGAACTCTTTTGTGAAAAAATGAATTAACTTTTACCAAGCAGTTCAAAGGTTTTATTTTCTTAGATTTTCATCACTATTCACTCTGAATGGTCTTTTTCAGGTTGTTAATAGAAGAGGTTTTGTTTTTTGTTTTGTTTTTTTTTTGCTTCTGCTCACTACAAAATTACTTCCTAATATCGATGAGCTATGTGTACAGCAGTATTAAGTACCTGGGTTTTGTGGACCAACATGCCAGAGTGTACAGATAAGAAACAAGGATGGAGTTTTATAAAAGGCTGGCTTCAGAATATGCACATATTTCTGACTTGAATCACAAGCCAAAAATTGAAAGGAAATAGAAGAAACTTAAGGATAGCATTGAGATTAACTTCAAAGGACCTACATGTCTCCTCAGGATTCGGCTGGTAATCAAAGCTGAAAGTCAGGGCACATCCCCGCTCTGTCACTTGATAAGGGAAAAAACTCTCAAATAAGTCCACTCCTCTTTCAATGCACTCAAGCACCTCATCTGGCCGGCTAACACCACAGATGAGCCTGTGAAAATAAGAACAGTGACATGAGAACAGTGCCAGGAATCAGTCTTTCCAGAGGGCATTAAAATAATAATGAAAACCATCAGTCAAGGTTAGCATGACAGGCAGCAAATAATAAGATGTGGTGGGAAGAACCTTTGCCTTGGATGCAGAGACCTGGGCTAGAATCCCAGTTCTGCTATTAATCTACTTGCTGTGTTCTTTGGGAAAATTTCTTACCCTCTCTGAGTTTTAGTTTTCTCATTTTCAAAATAAGAGCACTAATACAAACTTCAGAACTGAGATATTTGAAGAAGCACATGGTGTATTTTCTGGTCCCAAAGAGAAACTCAGTAAAGGTTAGTTTTCTTTCTGTCCTCATCCCTTCTGAACAACCTCCCTAGTCTCTGACTGAACTTAATAGCCTACCTATCCACCACATAGGTTTTTTAAGAACGCAAAGGTGTGTGCTTTATTCCCCCTCAAATACTTGTTTTAAATGTAATTTGCCTAGAATTTTTTTTTATAATTGGTTCCAGAAAGACATTTTTAGCTACTGCGTTCTTCATAGGTTCATTTGCAAAGCAACTCTTGCTCTCAGAATTTCAACTCTGCCCACAAAATCTAGGAATGTGGTTGGCTTTATTTATGCTTCCTGACATTTTCTCCATTAGTAAGCCATCTGCATGGTGGAATGAGATGGTAATTTTACAGGTATTAGGCAAGGCACTCTGAGAATATTAATAATACTCAACCAGGTTTTGCCACTAAAACAAGATGGGAAGGTGCCCTAGATCAGGACTGATTGGCTACTATTTCTCATGTTTGTTTTTCTATCCACGTTCCTTTTATGAACTGGCAGAGAAAAGCTTATAGACTCTCTGACTTCTATAAGAAACCCCCCAAAAAGGCTTATGTAATATTAAATGAATAGAACGCTTAAATATATGCTGGTTTTTCTGACTAGTTTCTTTCAAGTAATGTAATGTTTTAGAACTCCTCTCTGACTGAAGCTGGCATTTCTACACACTCACAGAAGGAAAACAATTATAGCTTTGAAATCCAGCAACAGACATCTGTGAGCACTTAACTCAAAGAAGTCCAGAAAATGACTAGAAATACTAGCACTAAATTGTTATCTGCACCAGAATGAAATAGGAGGAGGAGCAGTGAACACAGAACTAGGTTAAAATTGGGGCAAATGCTGCCATGATGAAAATCTCTCTTTCTGGCTGGTGTTTACACAAGTATATACAAAGTCATCAAGCTCTACATAAGATTCATACAGTTTACTGCAAGTCATACCTAGATTTTTTTTTAAGTGGTAAAATTATACATATTAGATACTCTCCAATAGCTCGAGGGGTATAAAGCAGCACCATGATCAAACTTCTTACTGTATCTGCAGGAAAAAAGCATGAATATTCACACCAAGTGGGATAAAAGACTAGTCTTTAAAAAAAAAAATCAGGGTAGTCTAATAAGACATCAGCTGCACCCATAAACTTGGGACTTAAAGCTCTGAATCTTGTAGATCATCTCTTCTCACCAGCACATAGTAAAATCTACGATTTATGGGAAAAAAAAGAATACCACTAGTGTTGCCAGTCCCCTCAATTTCAAGAAATGATGCCACTGCCTCAAGTCTAAGAATTTCTTAAAGGTCCTTATTAGCAGCGCCCATCTTCATTCTTCTAGGCATCCCAGGTGTGTCCTCGACTTGCTCTGAGTAAGGACAGAGTTTCACATGACTTTATACCTGTCCCCAGAAACCATGTTATTGTATAATGAATAAAGAACAGTATTTGTATTTGGCACAAGAATGAGGGGAAACAGTACGACACTTGCCCTCCCTTAGAATGAGCATGAAATAAACTAATTCATATGGCTGCTGTCCTCTGGTCACTTTCTGAAATCAAGCACAGGACAGCCTTGATGGAAACTCCCCCTATGGTTGGCCACTGCAGACTGAGCCCAGAAAGAACATAATCAAAACATCAAAAGACATGCCCATGTATAGACTGCATAATACCCAACCCCCAGCACTCCTGTTCTGTGGTCCATGATGCTTGGCCAGCATCCTAACTCAACACTAGCCTCGGTTTGTCTTCTGGCAGCTCTGCAGTAACTGATGACAGCAAGTTCAGTCTAGTCTCCAGAGTTGTTGGATTCCCTTGAAAGCCATCCAGAAGGAAGCCGCCTACAGGTCGCTTGGCTGTCTCTCGTGCTGACCTCAGCCTCTCCTCCATCACGTCTCCACCTTCAATCACACCAATGATCGTACTTTTCTGAAGGACCTAAGGTAAAAAAGGACTGAATGTTTTTAACAATTTCCTGTACCTTGGGTGTCCAACCCACAGCTGGTGGCCTCTTTGTGGCCCAGGATGGCTATGAATGTGGTCCAACAGAAAATTGTAAATTTCCTTAAAACCTTTTGTTTTGCTCATCAGTTTTTGTTAGTATTTGTGTATTTAATGTCTGGCCTAAGACAACTCTTCTTCATCCAGTGTGGCCCAGAGAAACCAAAAGTTTGGATATCCCTGGAAACAAATGAACCTTACAAATGGCCCTGGACAGGGAGCTCAGCTGTTTAAAGCATGGTCCCGATGTGCCAAAGTTGCAGGTTTGATCCCTGGTTAGGGCACATATAAGAATCAACCAATGAATGCATAAGTAAGTGGAACAACAAACTGATGTTTTTCTCCCTTTTTCTCTCTCCCCCTTCCCCTGCCCCACCCTTTCTCTCTCTATATATATACACATATATATCTCTCACTCTCTTAAAAAAAAATCAATCAATAAATTTAATTTTTTATAAAAGATTGTATTTAGCCCTGGCTGGTGTGGTTCAGTGGATTGAGCACCAGCCTGAAAACCAAAGGGTCACTGGTTCGATTTCTAGTCAGGGCACATGCCTGGATTTCAACCCAAGTCCCCAGTAGGGGGTGGATGAGAGGCAACCACACATTGATGTTTCTCTCCCTCTCTTCCTCCCTCCCTTCCCCTGTCCACAAATAAATAAATAAAATCTTAAAAAAAAAAAACTAAAAAAAAAAAAAAGACTTTATTTATTTTTTAGAGAGAGGGTAAGGGAGGGAGAAAGAGAGAGAAACACTGATGTGCACGAGAAACATCAAATCTGTTGCTTCTCGCACACCCCCAGCCAGGGACCTGGCCTACGACCCAGGCATGTGCCCTGATCGGGAATCAAACGGGCGACTTTTCAGTTCGCAGGCCGGCGCTCAACCCACTCAGTCACACCAGCCACAGTAATAAATAAATTTGAAAAAATGATCCTCACACAGAACCCCAGTGGATAGATTAGATCTCAGTGGAGCTGCATAGCTGAAGCATGGAGGAAAATGGTGCTCCCTCTGCCCTGAGAACTCTTGGGGCTCCGAAGAACACAATTTGAAAGCCGCCTGAATAGGCAAGAAAAGACTGAGGAGAAACTGAGGCAATCAACACACTTAGCCATGCTTTAGCTTAGATTAAATTAAATGCGCACTGAGCAGGCACAAGAGAAAAATACAAAAGAAGAGTTTCAGTTTGTTTAAATGACTCTCCAGGCCGGCTTGAGGTCAGCGCCAAGTCTCTTGGAGACAACTTTAGGACTTCAAAAGTATTTGGTTGGAACAACTGACATCCATTTGGGAAAAAAACCCAAAAACAAAATACTACTGCACACCACCCTCAAAAGTAAATTTAAACATAAAAATAGTTATTCAAGTATTAGAATAACATACTGAATATTTTTATAATTTGGCATAAGGAAGGTGTTCCTAAGTGACCTAAAGCTTACAGGAAAAGGCCAACATGTTTAAGTACAAAAACATTAAAACTTCTCTAGTGAAATATACTGTCAACAAGGGCAAAGGAGAACTTACTCTTTGGAGAAATAGTTAAATATCTACATCATAGAAAGAGCTCCAAAAATCTTCTAAGGAAATGACAACTCTATGGAAATCTAGGCAGGCATGTAAATATGAACTTCAGAAAAATAAATGTAAATGCCCTGTATATATATGGAGAGCTTACTAAACTTCACCAGTGAGGAAATGCAAACTGGAAACAATCAGATACCATTTTTGCCCATCACACTGACAAAAAAAGCTCAAAAATAACCACATAGCGGAGGTGAAAGTCGTAAATGTACTTATATACCCCGATAGCTAGAAATTAAGAATTACTTCAGCCTCATGGGAGGGCATGTCCACAACACTTATCACAGTGTCAGTGTTTTTATCTTCATATCCTACAATTCGAGATTATGCTGGAGAGAGTCAGGGCTCTTAGTGGAAACGGGACTGGGGTCCATAAGATGAGAAGGAACCAAATGAGCAGCAGCTTCTTGGTGCGCTGAGAATATATCCTAAAATTCCACTTCTACAAATTTCTCTTATAAATATATTCACAGGGAGTTTCAAGATATTATTAAATAAAAACAAGCCAATTTCTGAACATATCATCATATTCACGTTATAAAAACCACACAGAGGTATGTATATATATGTAATAATTATGTAAATGCGACTGTATAAATAAGCTTTGCAAATAAATACACAAATCAACAGTGGCTCTCTGGTAGAACAAAGGGACAGGGAAGGAGGCTGGCAGGTTCTGAAGAGGGAACTTCCTTTCTTAGTTTGAGCAGGAGGGGCACAGTCAGACTATCTCTCCAGAAAGAACGCTTTGGATACTGTGTAGAGAATGAGTTAAAGGGGAGCATGGCTAAAGGATGGGGCAGGAGACAACTGTAATAACCCAGGTAAAAGGCAAAGAGGACCTGGACTGAGGCAGTGGCAATGGGTGAAAAGGAGGGATGGGATTTGAAACCTTATCGGGAGGTATGATCTATAGAACTGATTAGCTGTCCAAGCGGAGGATGAGGACAGTCTAGGATGACTCCTGGCTCCTGTTTTGGAAGTCCAGAGAGATGGTGCGGAGGGCTGACGGGGAATCCTAAAAAAATAGTAAGACCACTCTCTTCCTGCTTCACCCCAGCACAGCTCCAAGCACCTTGGGATGAAACCCACTTGCTATCCCTGGCCTAGGGAACACATAAAAAAGAAAAGAAAGCCAACACAGAACGTTGGGGAGCTTCAACATTTGAGGGCATTTGGAATAACAGGATCCAGTGAATAAGTGGAGAGGAATCAGAGGAAAGGGAAAAATGTATGCAGACATACGAAGCAGACAGTGGCACAGGCTCGCCCCTTCACATGACTGTCACAGCTCTATCTGGGAAACTCCTTTTCATGGGTGTAAAAAGTATGATCCTACATAGTTTATTGTCTAAAATGGAACACACTGAAGAGTAAAAGGGGCACTATGAATAATCATATCAAGACAATAGCATAAACATAAGGGGTACAGAAAAGGACCCTGGCATTTGACCAACACACAGAGATAGTGTGAAATGGTGAGGCTGACTGTAACACAGGACAGGGACTTGAGGCTCATCTGGCCTTTCTAATAATCATGTTCCGTCATATGCTGTCCTGCTTCCTACTTATCAAACATGACTTACCCTACAGGGATAATTACTGGCTCAAAACAACGGCCAAGGGCAACACTAAAAATTCAGACCCACAGCAGCGTCCCCAGGCTGAACTCCTATTACAGATGCTGAGAGTTCCATTCAGAATGACAGCTGAGTTTCCTCTAATTATTTCATGCATATTAACTTCATTAGTCAAATTATATTTTTATTGGTAAACTCAAATAACAATGTTCCTCAGACCGTATGCGCTTGCCATTGTAGGACCTGACCACTGCTCAGGGCGACTCGACAAAAGTCATCAGACACCGATCCTCCCCTCTGATCACTATCTTCTGTTCTCCTACCGCCTCTGCTTTCTCCTAGTGAACCATCCTTTTCCAACTTCACTAACCTGCTATGAGGAGCCATTATTTATTGCTACAGCTTCTTCCCCACCCCATCAGAGCTATTCACCATCCGCAATCATTTACTGAGGGCTTACTATGTGTCAGAAATTTTGCTACATGATGAAGATACAAAAATGACATATAGAAACTGAGCTTAAGGAGGTCAAAGTTTAATAAAGGTAAACACATAAATCATTGCAGTATAATATGATTAGGGCTATAATATCGCTACCTACATACAAATGAAAGGGAGTGGCAAAGGATGAAAAGAACTTCCTGGAAGGGTCAGGTCAATTTCCTAGAATGAACAATGGAATTAAATGAGCCAATCAGGAAGCAAGAGGGGAATATGGCTGAGGAGTTAAAAAAAAAAAAATCCAGAAAGAGGTCTATGTACAAGCACAGAGACATGAAATAGGATAATACCTCAGGGAACTGCAAGTAACTCAGAAGGGGCAGAGTGCCAACCACAGGAGAAAATAGGTCACACTGGGCTGGAGGAAGAGGCGGAGGCCAGGTCTCTGCTGGCCATCCATGCCATGTAAGAGTACAAGTGGAGAAGCACTAAATTCTTTTAAGAAAGTGGACAAGAAGTTCATATTTGTGCTTTACAGACAGCAGAGTGGAAGCTAGACTGCGTAGAAAGGAGAACCGAGGCAGAAGGAACAATTAAAAGGTATTTGTCTACATAAGAGATGCTGAGGCTATGATGCCTTAAGGCTGTGATAAGGGTGATGAGTGGGAAGATTCTAGATATATTTAGAGAGAGGGAATCAAAAAGGAGTGAATATTGGAGATTACACCAGATGTTGAAAGGAGTCTTGAAAGACTCAAAATTCTGGTCTAAGGAACCTGGTGGCTGCTAAAAACTGAGACAGAGTATTGAGGGAGAGCAAAAGGAAGAGGACTGAAGAAATAAGATTCAGAGTTTAAGACACATGTGAGGGGTATTTTAGTGACAGAACCTAGAGAAAGCCCTGTAATTATGTAATTCTGAAGCTAAGCAGAGTGACCTTGATTGTAGCTACAATTTTAGAACCATTCGGCAATAAAAAGTAAGGGGCGACTGCTTCAAGACAACATATACAGTGGGATGCAAAGAGAGCCTTAGACAGAGTCCTAGAGGGCAATAATTCTTAATGGTACAGGAAAAAAAGATAGGAGGGCATAACAGAGACCAAGGAGTGAGGAGCAGAGAAGTAGGAGGAACGGAAAAAGCCGTATAATGGAATGTCAATTAGTGAGAGTTTCAAAGAAAAAGGACTAGCGAGATGTACAGCTTTACCTCTGACTCTTCCTGTAGCCGCAAACAATGATCCAGGAATAGAAGCGATCGGTCAACAGACTTTCTGGCTCTTTTTATGGAAGTTGCTTCTGCACAAGATGCTTCTCCATCTGAGAGGCACTGGAACCAGTCTGGCTGAAGGGCCCGCTGAATTGCCATGAACTTGGAAACCGTCATTTCTACTCGTCCTCCAACACCCCACACAGACACAGACTGCCAAGGAACAAGATGACGGGGAGTTAGCAAGAGGAAAATGAAAATAAAAAGAAAATAATAAAATGCTAAAACAATTCTGAATTTAATTCTTCTTTACTAGAGAGATGGTAACAATTCAATATTCTAGACACAGTGAGTAAAAGAGGTTTCCTATACTATATTCCAAATTCTCTAAGAACATTGCAGCCCACAGAGAATCCTTCAATGGCCATAGAAGCCAACTTCTGAGTTTGCCCCCAAGAATTCTGTTATACTTCCCTAGAAGCCCAGTCTTTCGGTCTCCCCTACCTGACAGCCCACTCCTCCCATGCTGTTCTTAAATATACTGCAGACTTAGATTTTTCTGTCTTTGATCACATTGTTCCTTTTGACTGAAATGCCTTTCCCCTACTTCTCTGCCTGGTAAAATACTGTGTACCCTTCAAGGCATGAATTCAAATATTGCCTACTCTAATGTGTTCCCCAAACTTCCCCTGGCGTAATCAATTGCTCGCCCTTCTAAGTTCTTTCAGAAATGTGTGCTTATTTCCTTTATAGAAATGATAGCCCTTAGCACACCATTGTATGTTTGTCTGACTAGAGTATCCCAGCTCATGTCTGTACCCCAAAAGCACAGTCTAGGGCCTTACACATTATTAATAAGTATTTACCAAGTTGACTTAGATGCAAAATTATGTGTTAAGACATGAATCCCACAGTACACAAGAATCTCTGCATGTTCCTCTGGTTATTCCTTCTCCTACAGCACCTCTCTTCTCAGAAGAGACTGACAAGGACACAGACGGGGAGGCAACACACGGTCTTTATTCTGGCATAAGAACACTATTTGAATGAATCCTCTCTGCCTTATAAATGGGGTAGGATAACTGACATCAAAGTATTTTCTTTTGAATACATATTACAACATAAAAAGAAGTTTAAAGCAGAAAGATAATTTAAAATAGTAATTTTAGGTAAGATTCACAGATATTGTTGACATCGATGCATCGGGTGCAGGAAAAGAAACTGCACTTGTAAAGTAGCAGTGTATACACGGGTGGGCAAAAGGAGGTTTATAGTTGTTCGTATGGAAACACATACAATGCAAGAATAAGTAATAATACAAGAATAAACTGTGTTTCACCTACTCACAACTATAAACCCCCTTTTGCCCACCCCTGTACTGAGGCCTTGCCAGAATGCTGTCCTCAAGGGCAACGCAATGGGGCCATGTCTCGGGTGAAAACTTTTAATGAAGTCCTTTTGATGCTGTTCTTCATTAGCTAAAAAACTCTGGCTGTGCACCCAACTTTTTCAAATTCTGTCCTAAAAACAAGCAGTATTACACTGAGGTTCTACTATATATAGTTGTGCATGTGATAACACCCATCAGCAGCTTTCCCTACTCTTCCTGAGGTTGTTAAAACTGCAAATAAAGCATGGCATCAAAAGACTACTGTTTTCTACCATCACAGCAATTTCTTTTTTGGGAATGTACTTAACCCTTTTCCAACCCCAAATTTTTGCAACAATGAAAAAGCTGAAAATACATTCCTTACCTTAACTCCATCCTCAGGTAGACAGTGTTTTAACTCCTATAAACCATCCCATCCCACTATGTTCATAGAAATAAAGGAAAGGCAAAAAGGGGTCTGGAAAGGGCCAACATCCCAGGCAGCAGGACCCTGGTACTTCAGGGATGCAATAAGCTGACTTCCTGGGACAAAGATGCAGCCTTGGAGGAACTTCTGAGAACACACCTTGTTTGTTACATAACCAGCTGGACAGGGGCTGACTGGATCATGCAGGGAGCAGTACAAGAGAGAATCCGGCATGCCTGTATAAACATAAAAATGAACCCCTGAAAGCATTTACATCAACAATTAGATTTTGCATTGTAACAGGGAGTGGCCTCATAATGTGTGCTGCTAGGTAAAGCGACACTAAGCACAGTGAATTGCTCACACCGATCTTAGAACTAAGGAGGCC
This sequence comes from Mormoops blainvillei, assembly GCA_004026545.1. Classification (NCBI taxonomy): domain Eukaryota; kingdom Metazoa; phylum Chordata; class Mammalia; order Chiroptera; family Mormoopidae; genus Mormoops; species Mormoops blainvillei. The sequence goes on from PVJD01001470.1 coordinate 101,608, forward strand.
TATCAACATGAATGAAAAGATTACTTTGAAACTTACTAATCTAAAAGGAACAATTAAATGTAAAGGTTCATTTCTAATGACACAATAAATTGCTAAAAAGGGAAGGTATATCTTAAAGTATGAGATACATGAAAGTGTTTAATGACATGATGACCCGATTCAATTTGCTTCGAAGAATTTAGTATCAAGTATGTTCATTCTAGGTACTATGCAAGGGGAGCTAGCTCCTGGAAGATGAAATGATATAATCAAAAGGTAATCTCATTAATAATAAAGCCATCCTACATCATGAGTCCCTAGAGGCAGAATTAAATGGAAGTTATAGGATAGTACATTTCAGTGACTCAAGATGACAGTATCTTAGGTTCTTTAGTCAAAAAGATAGTTGTTTTAAAAAAAACCCAAAAAATGTTTAGCAAACCATATGTACATAAATTTCATATGCTACCCTGCATTTTAATAAGAAAAAATTTCACTGAAAAAAGACCAAAAAAATCAAATTAAAAAAAAATCTCTGCAGCTCTCCACCTTATTTTCCATAATTTCAACTACTACAATTATCTGTAGAAAGCTTATATTAGCTATTTTCACTAAATTATATGCTTGCATACTTTAAAGCTAGTTATTAAAATTGGTCTTGGATCAAGAAAAACAGTATTACATAAATTCCTCTACTGAAATAGAGTCTTGTGACAACCAAGTCATCACGCAGTTTTTTTTCTCAGAAGCAGGCTGAATAACTAATGAAAACAGGATTTTCAATTAAGTGAGTCTTAGATATTGGAAAAAGCTTCAGTAGAAGGTGATCTACAGAAGCATTTGTTCTCTAGGTGTCACTGCTAAGCTTTTCCCATAAATAAGTGGACATATACATCTGTATTTAAAATCCTATTTCTGGAACAAAAGATAACATTAACGTATCAGGATATAGTAGTATATAAACTCTTTGTCCTCTGCCTTATGTTTTATGCTCCAACATGACAAGACTACTTTGGATCTTAGGCATGTCCCACGCAGTGTCTCGCCTCTGGGTCTTTGCTCTGCGCCTGGAGTATCTGCCCACACCTGTCTACTACCACCACCTCCTGACCTGGCTAACTTCCACTCTTCTTGACACAGCTAAGGTGCCCCTTTGTCTTCTCTTTCAAGAATTCTTTCTTTACTCCGACTTCCTTCCCTATGTACCCTATAACAGGTGACGTGTTTCTTCCTCCGGCTCTCATGATACAGGTACATATCCCCAACCCTGCAAATGTGGTCACTGCACTCTACTAGAATTAACTTATTTATCTTTATCCCAACTAGGCTCTGGGTTCCATGAGGGCAGCAACTGTTTCCTATTCATCTTTGAATCCCCAATGCCTGTTCTTAGATGCTCAATAAATGCTTGCTAAATTAATGAGTAAGTAAATGTATGAATGAAAGATAAAGAATAAACAAACAGCACCTCCAAACTCCAAACTGATATATCACAAGGCACACACAAATAACTTAATTAATTTTACCTATAAACTTCCCAACTCCTTCCTTATATTCTGTCAAGACTTCATGATGTTCTGCCCTATAAGTAAAACAGAAAAATACATAAAATAATGGATCATCCTACAGATATTCTATACAACTGAAACTCTCCGCTCACCCAAACAAGCTACCTGACAGTCAATGTAGTCTGTTTTTTTTAAGATTTTTAAAATTTAATTTATTTTTAGACAGAGGGGAAGGGAGGGAGGAAGAGAGGAAGAGAAACATTAATGTGTGGCTGCCTCTCATGTGCCCCCTACTCAGGACCTGGCCCACAACCCAGGTATGTGCCCTGACTGGGGAATCAAACCAGCGACCCTTTGGTTCGCAGGCTGACACTCAATCCACTGAGCCACACCAGCCGGGGCTCAATGTAGTCCTGAACAACAAATATACCATTACTCAAAAGTCCTAACTCACCAGGCTAGGTTCATTAGCCAGAGTAAAGGTTTTCAATTTGCAAGTGGTTCTGTGAGAAGAGAAACTGGCAAAGTTCAACTGCTCCAGAATATCTGGATTTTCTTCTTCTTCTTGCCACTTCAAAATCAGTTTATTATTAACACAATACTGAAGAGTCATTTCATCATATAGCAGACTGTTTAATTAAGGACAAAACCAATATGCGCATTACACAAAATGATCTAACTCCATTAGTTCTGTTTCCATAAATAGTACATGCAAGTACATGTCCAGAGGCCAGAGAAATCTTTAGGCAGGTGCATGAAGGCAGCCTCTAGGCTCCAAGTTTAGCTCTGTCACCCCTGGGAGCAGTGACAATGAGGGCAGGATGGAGCCTTGGGTTCAAAGGGAAAATGAAGCCGCTTTAACATGAAGGCCTGGCCCATGGCTTCCAGATTAGGGCCAGATGATGTATAATATTTGACATATTTCTTCTGACTTCATACTAAAAATCTACAAGTTTTGTATAAAAGCAAAAAAAGTCTTTTGCTTTACTGTACCTTAATAAGGTAACTAAGCTGATGCCAAAGTTGAGACTTAAATGGTTGGGTCGAACACTTACAGTGATGACAGTGTAAGCTGTGCCATGGCAGGAACCCCGTGGATATTATGCAGCGTGTGATGGGTCAGGTGTGGGGCAGAGCCAGTCTTAGTGTACAGAAGGCAGCCTGGGATGTCCATGGTGCGGTCCCCTGCTTTGCCTAGGTCTTTTATTTTCCCTAGGCGACAGCCATTAGCTACCTTGGTAAGACTCAGCTTCATCTCGAGGGATTCTTTCAGGCCCTGATAAGAAAAAACCATTAAATTCAGAAGCTTTATGACAGCTAAAGGCTAAACATTTTGCAAAGATAGCAACCTACAAAAAAATAAATGATAGCTTATTTATTACCACTTCTAGTCTACAATTTTTTTAGATATCAGAATAGAATGGGAAAAGACACGGAGAGAACAAGGTACCTTCCCCAAAGTCCCAGAGCAATATGACATCCATCACATTTAAATTCAGTCATGGAATTTTTGTCTGACCTGATGAAATCAAAACAAATAGAAGGGTTGAAGTGAAGACTAGTCACAGAAAGAGTGCAATGAAGCCAAGGCTTGCTCTCAGCCTCTCAAACATGTAATGAAAAGTCATGCTGCTTAGGAAATACTGCTTATTCATTTGATCCATTTTTGTTTCTCTAAGTTAAGAGAATACTAGTCAACATAGCAATTTTGTCTACTATGTAAAGGAAGAAAAATGGGTTCCAAAACAGTATCCTGGTGTTTATTAAAATATGTGAAAGAATATACATCAAAAAATAAACAGAGATTATATCTTAGAGGTGAGATTATTTTCCAATTTGTTCTTATCTGTTGTTCAAATAGAGGTGAGAGACTGTTGAGCATACATGTAAGTCATAAGCAATTCAGCATCATTTATAAATGGTAAGGAAAAATTCTTGATAAAAGAAAAAATTAAGATATACTTTGTAACTTCCATAGATACGCAGAAAAAAAAATCAGGAAACATTATTAATTACTTTGTTGGATGCTGTTAATTAATTTTTATTTAGGGAAGCAAATCCTAACCTCAACTTCTTAAAATATGCTACAAAATTTGGTAACCAGGTATGGCAGATAATGTAAAAATGTCACTGGATATACCAGCCATTTTACAAATACCAGTGTATCTACAGTAGGAAGCAGACCCTCTGGAATTCTTGCTAATGCAGTAAGGCCCAGTTTTATTAGTAGTAAGTTATTACAGCTATCTAGGACCTCCAACCTTAGATCCTGTCCTCTTTAGCACCATACTGTAACACATTCTGAAGGTCAACCATTGTTTAAGACGTTACCAAACAAATAAGCATCATATATCGTTAGTTAAAAAATATTCAGGGGCGTTACTATTACTTTTCTGGAAGTCATAAATTCTTATATTGAAATAAAATAGCCAATATAGGCTTTAGAATTTTAGAAATAAGAATAACCACTTTTCTGCATGGTTCAATACAAAATTTCATGCTAAAAATGAATTATTAAAAAACATAAACCCTTGCTGGTGTGGCTCAGGGGATTGAGCGCTAACCTAAGAACTGAAAGGTCACTGGTTCAATTCCCAGTCAGGGCACAGGCCTGGGCTGCCCTCCAGGTTCCCAGTTGGGGGCATATGAGAGGCAACCAATCGATGTATCTCTCGCACTTTGATGTTTCTCTCCCTCTCTTTCTCTCTCCTTCCCCCTCTCTAAAAATAAATATATGAAATCTTTAAAAAATAGTAAGTGTTTGAGAAAAGTTTGGTCAATTTTCTATAACTCTAACTTCATTATTTCAAATTATCACAAAGATAGACATAAAAATAAGTATCAGTGAAACCCACAGAACTGGACACTATTAAGGGAAAAAAGTTATGCAAAGTTTAACAAAGAGTAACATAAAAGCTATTTTTAAAAAGCTGTTATTATACATTAAAACTGTTAAAAGAATAAAGTTTATACCCCCCAAATTATACAAATATAAATTATATTTTTAAGATTTTATTTATCTATTTTTAGAGAGAGGAAGGGAGGGAGAAGTAGAGGGAGAGAAACCTCGATCGGTTCTAGTACACATCCTGACAAGGGACCAAACCCTCAACACAGGCATGTGCCCTGACTGGTAATTGAACTGGTGACATTTTGCTTTGTGGGACAACACCCAAAAGAGTCACACCAGTCAGGGCAAATATAAATTATTTTTGTGTAATTTACATAAGTGATAATAAGAACATACTCTAGAAAACAGTCATTAGTTTACACAAATCTATTCCTTATGGATTTACCAGGTAATACACATAACCTTCTGATTTCAAGTGATAAAATTATATTTAAACTAACAACTCTGAAGCCATCTGTAGCAAAGTTAAAAACCCATTTTGCACTCTAAGTATGTTCCAGGGAATTGAATCGGGGGAAGCAAAAAGAGGAGAAATGCATTTTAAGTTAATGAATCAATGCCTGTTATTGTAACTGAATACTAGAATCAACCAATCCAGAGTAGGTTTTGAAACATAAATAAGAACTAATGGAAGCTTTCTATAGTCTAGAATTTTTCAGAAAAGGCTATAGAGACAAGAAATTGCTGGCTCTCTCTTTAAAAATTTTCTCATCTGACATATTTAAGTCTTGTAAAGAGTTTAAATGTATGCACATGAGTTGTATTTTTAAAATTAAATTCACATACACTCTACAAGGTTGGTATATGAACCTTGGAGAAAAAAGTCAGAAGGACTTCTAAACAATACAGTGCTCTAAGTGAACTCACAAACACAAAGAGAAATAACAGACTCTAAAATTCTAGAATACAGTAACTGAAGATAAGACTACTTGAAGTAGTGTATTTTAAAATCCTCATATTATTTGGGAGGAGAAAGACAATGAATAATGTTAAACTTTAAGTGTGTGTTTTAAAATTTTTTTAAGTAACTGTTGTAAGACTCATGACAGAATGCCTAATTTCCAAACCCATTGTGGGGGGGCAGGAGTGGATAAGGAAAAATGGGTTAATACAATAAAGGGCAAGAAAGTGGAAAAAAGACCAAAAACAGAAAACACAAAATAAGATTGTAGAAGTAAGTCCAAGTATGTTAGTAATCACAAGACAATTTAACAAATTAATTTCACCTATTTAAAGACAATGGCAATAGTAGCAACTAGCATTTATTGGGAATTTAGTATGTATCAAGTACTCCATATTAAACCCACTAATAGGTATCATCATATATACCTCATAAAACAGATGCTATTACTATGTGCATGTAACAGCAGAAAACAGACTAATAAAGTCACCATGTGGAAAGAGGCAGGGCCAAGACTTAAATCACAGAAGTCTGGCTTTAGCGGCTGTGCTCTTATAGGCTGGTAGCCTGTTAGAAGTCCCGAATCTTGTCCATAAGTATATGCAATATTTCCTTATTAACTCTAATGTTAAAGATAGAATTTTATAGTCATATATTCCACTTTGCTATAGTGTTATTATTGTTCTTCTTTTCCCTTATCTCCCTGAAAAGTCTCTATCCATCTTCCCAACCTCTACAAACTTTCTCCTCTCATACATTTAAACATATCTGTATATGGGAAAGAGTGGGTGTTTTTTAATTTTTTTAAGAAGGAAACATACTATAAGCACTTCTCTGTAATTTGCTTTTCTCCCCGGAAGTACACAATGGTTGTCTTTCTTGAAGAAGACACTGAGCTAACTTACTCTTTTAAAATAACTACTTCATGACATTGCATGGTTTGGACGTAATACAATTTAATCAACCATCACCCTTCCGATGGAAAATGAAGACATAAAGTAGGTCCTAAGATCGCTGCAAAAAGTCTGAGGGCACGGTTTCCCTGATCTCATTTTCACCAATATCGAGTCTAATTTAGTTTACGTTTCCTGCCAGAGTTCTATACATACCACACTCCAATGATTTAAGTACTATCTCCCCCATTTTGCCGATGGGTCCGAGAGTTATTAAACAAGTTGCCTGAGGTCATACAACCACAAAGTAGCTGGGTCCTAAGCTCCCGCTCTAAATATGCGCCCTCCCTTATGTACCTCAGTGTTCCAGAAAGGACTGCCCACGGAAACACCTATGCTCGGTCAATGAGGATGGATTTATCGTCTCTCCATAAGCCATCTCCCAGGGCCCCAGACCTTGGGAAGCGCTTGGCTCAGGGATTTGAGATCGTCCCAACCCTCTCGAGTATCCTGGGCAGTCTGGGGAAAACACTTCCGCTAACAACTTGACCCTTAAGCAGACGCCAGTCGAAAGGAGGCCCCTTTCACTCAGAGGTGCGGTGACGCTCACACGACCTGGGAGACTCTGGACTTACCGTAGCCAGCAGGAGACCCAGAAAACACAAGAATGACACGGTGGGAATACAATCACAGCTAGCATTACACAACCAGGAAGCGTGTGAGCGCGACGCGGCTCATCCACCCGGAGTAGCCCCCACACCATTAGGGAGAGGGGGCACTTACCTATAAACCTCCCAACTTTTTTTAGCCTTCAAACCCCTCAAACTCCCCACCGTTCGCTCCCACGTGTCCCGCGGGCAGAATTCTGGGCCTCCTAAACCACCGCCTCCGATGCAGAGCCAATCAGGAAGCATTGCGTCATCACCGGGCGCCAGTAAATGAGGAAGCAAAGGAAATCTCAAAGCGAACTTTGGTAAAAGCGAGGACGAGAGACCGCTGTCGTTGCCATGGGTAACTGGACTAACTCTTTTTTCCTGCGCAAGGCCTTCTGGGAGTGGTGGTTCGTAGGCGCCCCCACTGCTGTCTTCCTTGGCAGCCGAGAAACTACAATTCCCAGGGAACTCCAGGAGTAGCCTGGGCGGAGGAGCGGCTGTTTCAGCTTCGGCTAAGGTCCGGGTCTGAACCTGGAAAATGCAGCTGGCGCCCCCAGATGGGTTCTCTTCAAAGAAGAGGGCCGGGCAGAATCGCTGGAAACAGTTTACAAGGAAGCCGAGTCCCAAGGTGATCCATCCCAATCGGGAGTTTTCTGGGGGGCGGGGACCGGCCCCTCCTGTGCTTCCTCCCTCTTCCACCAAGAGCATCCTTACCTGGCTTGCCTTTGCCTTTATCAGCATTGCCCTGGTGAAAGGGGCCTAGGGACTTTGGGATCTGGGTAAACTGACAGCTTTGGTGGGCAGCATCATGGAAGTACTGTTTCCATCTAACGCTTTTTACAAACCGGAGAGCTTGCCTTTGCCTTTATCAGCATTGTCCTGGTGAAAGGGGCCTAGAACCTTTGGGGTCTGGGTAACTGACAGCTTTGGTGGGCAGCATCATGGAAGAACTGTTTCCATCTAACGCTTTTTACAAACCGGAGAGATCTGGTAGTGCCTGTTTGATTGGAGAGAATTCACGAACTCCTTGGCCTCGTACTTACTGCCATTCCCACAATTTTAGCGAGGTTCCCTAACATTATTTTTTCTTTTTTATGTTTTGCAAATCACAGAGAACTGATCTTATTGGAAGGAGATCTTCACGTTAAGTCCTCTGCTTCATATCCCTACCCCTCTAGTTTTACCCAAAATATTTAAAATGAGCTCAGAAATGCAAGTGGCTATTGAATATACCAATACTTGATTCACTTGAAAATTTCTAAATTCAACCAACATTGAAAAAATAGACCCTCTTTATATTTGTCCCTTCCTTTGATGCATTAGCATCCGAAGCATGGAAAACTGGTAACCCCATTTTTAACTTGAAATATATGTAAATGACACATGTAAAGTCAGCCACACGATATGTGCTTTTCACAGACTACCTTTTTTAACAGCCACAAAAATAAATACTTTGAATGTAGGTGAGAGTACCAAAATGGAGCTGGGTTCTCAGCTTTCAGCTCCAGAGAAGTTTCACCAGCTGTTTTCACCCTTAAGTTACACTTTCTTAAAAATATAGTCTTTAGACATGTGACCTTTCTGAGGGCCCTAGGAAGATGTGCTTGCAGTATGTTATAAATATACCAGCTAAATAACTCACTGGATATATTCCACTTGGTGAATATCTTGCCCCACACACTGGAGGGTGCAGACTGGGGTGTTGGAAAGTTGGAAACAGAGCCTGCTCCTATTATAATGTACCAGTTCCATAATGGATTGGATCCAAAATAGACTATGAATATAGACTTGATGATGAAAGGTAAAAATTTGGGACAATTTTTTAGGACTCCAAAGAAAGGACCTTTGCTGCTAGTGCTCATTGTTACTTCCTAGAGGATGAAAGGGTAAAAACACAAGAGCTCCTAGAAGTTCAGTTGTGTTTTAATAGAATCAGCTATTTCTTTGATTCTTTAATAGAATCAGCAGTACAGCTGCATTAGTTATCTACAAGGTGCTTTGAAGGTGAAGTGTTATGTAAGTGAAAGAATATTACACCTTTACTTCCACCATATTTAGATATTCCCTTATTTCTTTAAAAACCCACCTGAATTATTAGCAAAGCAAATATCTCTATTCAATAAGTAACTATTAGGGGGAATTCTGCAAGCTTTTGAATGTTACAGAGTGAAGAAAGGAGGTGTACTACTTGTTTGATTAACATGTGACTGACTGGGGTAGACATTTACGTGTTTTCCACCTCATTTTCTGCTTTGTGAAACAGTGAAGGATTGATTACTCCTCACTGCACCCCTCGCCCCAGTTCTTACTGGACCAAACAATATCCCTGCTCTAGTTAAGATAGGAAAGCCTCTTGCTACAGGTCGCTCCTGGGAAAGGGGCCTGAGGAGAAGCACACCCCTTTTTCTCAGCAGATTTGCTCCTGTGACATTTGAATAATCTGGTGAATTAATCAGGCTTTTTGGGTTTTTACAAGGAATATTATACCTAGCATTCGTCGATCTTTGCTCTTAATCCCGTGGAGCTTAAAAAAGTACTCGTGCCTAGGCTCTACCCCAGACCAATCAAATCGGAATATGGTGGGCCTGGGCAGGAGGTGAGAACATTCAGGAGATATCCCAGAGGAGGCGCCGTGTTTCTTCCTCCTATCATCATTCTGTGTTCTTTTGTTTCTGAACTTTCTAATGAAATGATTTGGGGAAAGAATAAAGGACACCAGAAGGATAGATGAAAATGGCAAATGTGATGATGATATTGCTGTGTATTAATGCTCTGTACATGTTATATTACAGCCTGCTTTTGACCTTGACAATGTGGAACACTGGATTAAGGTAAGGATATTTCACAGTTAAGATAGAAAGAGAATTAAGAGTCAGACATACTCGGATGGAAAAGGCATACTAATAGGTCTCCATTTTGCACATATTTTGCTGTTTTTGTTCCCATGTGACCACGTATGTTGCTTTAGTTTCATACTCTTTAGTCGTGGAGAGGTGAGGAGAGGAAAGGAGAAGCCTTAGGAGAGACCTTTCTCAGATCTCTGGAAAGACTGTACTGTAGTTACATTAACCTGTGGGCCCAATACAATAGGTAAAAGCTATGCATGCATCGCAGGTAAGAATCTTTTAATGACTAGAGCCATCCAGAAATGGAGTGGGCATTCTTATAAGTATTTTCTATCGCTGAAATATTCAAGTGGATTCTAAATGGTCACTTAATGTTAGGACTAATGAGAAATATGTCTGTGCATTCAGTGAGAGGGTGGGAGGGATTGGGTTAGATTACCTCTGAGATCTCTTCCAGGCCTGAAATGTATATTTTTGAGTCCAACTACCATTGAAGTTGAAATGCCATTAAAGCACTTGAGGTTCATGCTTTTCAGTACCAATTTGGCAACTTGGCATACTCAATTGATTTGTGCACCACGTGGTTTAAAATCATGCAGCATTTCCCTGAGAAAACAGTTTTCTGTCTGGTAGTATTTTAAGAGTTGTTACTTATCTAAATTAATAGGTATTATGAGCATCAGGCCAGATGGAACCTAGGCCAGATATCGTTGTTAACCATTATTTACCTACCCAGTATTTATTAAGTGCCTACTAAGTGCCAGCCCACTATTTTGAGCACTGGAGATAATACAGTGCAAAGGGCAGGTACAGTCCCTGCCTTCTGGAGTTTATAGTTCAGTGGGGGGCAAACAACTTAAAGCTGTTGGCAGAATTAAGAATGTAATGGAAGCACATGGTGGGGGCTGCTAATACAGGAGGACTCATTTTACTCTTTCATAGAGTTGTTAGCCAGTTTGACTCAGCCAGATTTTTATCATACTTTTAAAGCTTCTACAATAGCTCTTTTCCATTATGTCCTCAAATCTCCCATCTTGAAAAAAATCAGTAAGTCCTCATTTGGAGACTTTTATCATTCCCCTGAAACTTCTATAATAGCTCTTTCCATTATGTCCTCAACTCTTCTGTCTTGAAAAAAATCAGTAAGTCCCCATTTGACCCCTCCATCCATTCTCATTGCTGTGCAATTTCTTTTTCTTATCTAACTCCTTTGGATATATAGCCTGGACTCCTTGCCATTATATTTTTGTTATCCTCTCATGTCCACGGTTACTGTTTTACTCCAGTTTCTGTTTCTTACCACTCTGCAGAAACTGTTGTCATAATTACTTACTGACCAAATCTAATGGTCTCCTCTTTCTCCTGAAACTTTTTAAGGTTCATTTGCTATAGTTATTACTTTTTTTATTCTAGAACTCCATTATCTTTTTTTAACACTGTTTTCTCTTGCTTTTCCTACTTCTCTGTTAACTTCTTTGTCTTCTTTTCTGATTTTGCTCCCTAATATATCTCAACTATGGATATACCCTAAACAGATATAACCTCTGGACCTAAGATTTCCAAATGCACTTGGGTGGACCACCCTCTCAAAATCAGCTAAGACTGTAATGTGGAAGAGGGAGGAATATATAGAAAGGATGTGGAGCATGGTGACAGTTGAGAAAGGGCTTTCTTCAGTATAACTACAGCACTGGGGACTAGGCTGAAGCAGGTAACCATAATTTTTTAGAGTACCAAAAATTGCTAGCTCAGATAGATCCACGCTTGAAAGTTCTCATTGGGAAGGGAAAAGAACAGGAGATGTGAGGCTTATGAAAGATAGTAGCCGAATATCAACACAGAGCAGGAAAGGAAGGAGACCCTTTAAAGGACTCATAGGTTAGAAGGAGGAGGAGGCATGTGGTGACTGGAGGCCTTGGTTAGGTGCAACACCAGTGTAGTGGAATAGGGGGGCAAAAGAGGGACATGGATAGGAGGTTGGTGTTGGAGAGGAGATTATCGTCATTTGTTTTGACCAATGGAAAATTCTGTGTGACATGGTTTAGGATGACCATGTCAGTGGGTTGCAATGAAAGTGCAATGAAAGGTAAGGTTGTTGGAAAACAGAGAATGAAACCAAACCTTGAGGCCGGAATGTGGGTGGGTCTTCCTCAGGGATGCTGAAGTCACTTAGAATTAGACAAATGCTTGGTAGAGCAACGAGTCCTGGGGTAACTCACCCAAAATGGAGCTTTCCACTACAATTTATAGTTCATCCTCATTCTGGCTTGAGAGACTGACTCATCTTCTTTTTTTATTTATTTCTTTTTATTTTTTGATATATTTTATTGATTATGCTATTACAGTTGTCCCAATTTTTCCCCTTTCTCCCTCTCTGCCCAGTACCCCCTTTCCTTCCAGCAGTCCCCCACCCTTAGTTCATGTCCATGAGTCTTGCATATAAGTTCTTTAGCTACTCTATATCCTGTGCTCTTCTTAACCTCCCCCTGTCTATTTTGTACCTACCAATTTGTGCTTCTTAATCCCTGCACCTTTTCCCCCATTCTTCTCCTTCACCTCCCAGCTGATAACCCTCCAAATGACCTCCATGTCTATGATTCTGTTCCTGTTCTGAATGTTTGCTTAGTTTGTTTTTTACATTCAGTTGTTGATAGTTGTGAGTTTGTTACCTTTTTAATGTTCATAGTTTTGATCTTTTTCTTATATAGTTCTTTTAACATTTCATATAATAATGGCTTGGTTATGATGAACTCCTTTAGTTTTACCTTGTCTGGGAAGCACTTTATCTGCCCTTCCATTCTAAATGATAGCTTTCCTGGGTAGAGTAATCTTGGCTGTAGGTCCTTGCTTTTCATCACTTTTAATATTTCTTGCCAGTCCCTTCTAGCCTGCAAATTTTCTTTTGAGGAATCCGCTGACAGTCTCATGAGAACTCCTCTGTAGATAACTATCTGCTCTTCTCTTGCTGCTTTTAAGATTCTCTCTTTATCTTTAACCTTCGGCATTTTAATTATGATGTGTCTTGGTGTGGTCCTCTTTGGGTCCAACTTGTCTGTGACTCTGTGCTTCCTGGACTTGTATGTCTATTTCCTACACCAAATTAGGGAAGTTTTGTTTCATTATTTTTTCAAATAAATTTTCAATTTCTTACAGTTTTCTTTTCAGTTTCTCTTCTCCTTCTGGCACCCCTATGATTTGGATGTTGGTACATTTGAAGATGTCTCAGAGGCTCCTTAGTCCATCCTTGTTTTTTGAATTCTTTTTCCTTCTTCCTGTTCTGATTGAATGCTTTTTTCTTCTAATCTTCCAAATTGTTGATTTGATTTTCAGCTTCACCCCCTCTGCTGTTGGTTCCCTGTAGGTTTTTAATTCACTTAATGTAACCTTCCTTTCTGCCTGGGTCTTTTTTATTCTTTGCAGTACCCAGTGAGTTCTTTGAGTATCCTGATTATAGCGTTTTGAACTCTGCACCTGATAGGTTGCTTATCTCCATTTCATTTAGTTCTTTTTCTGGAGTTTTGTTCTATTCTTTCATTTGGGCTATATTTCTTTGTCACCTCAATTTGACATCCTCCCAGTATTTGTTTCTGTGTATTAGATAGAGCTGCTTTGACTCCCTGACTCAGTAGTATGGCCTATTGTAGAAAAGCGCACCTGTAAATAGTATGGGGCAGAGCCTTAGGTAATTGCCAGTGTGGGGCAACCCACTTCACTGCTTTGTGTCTCTGTGTGGGGGAGGGCTTTGAGAGGGGGCAGTGACACTGCCTGGCATCTGGACATCTTCCTGAGGTGAAGCTGTCTCCTGGCACCTGTCCTATTGCCAGTCACTTCACTTTCTCTCTGTGTGCCACTTGTGCCCTCCCAGCTGTTGCCATGGTGCTGAATTCCAGAGGGAGTGGACCTGCGTAAGTCCTAAGACCTTTGTGGGCCTTTAAGAGGAATCTCCTGAGAATCCTGCAGTTTCTTCTGCTGCCCCAACCCCCACTGGTTTTTATAGCCAGAGGTTAATAGGACTTATATTCCTGGTGCTGGAATCCTGGGCTGGGTGGTCTGGTATGGGGCAGGGATCCATGGTTCTAAGATATCCTTCCTGATTTTTATCTGCCACCCATGAATGTGGGACCCCCCATTCCACTGCCTCTCCATGTCACTTTGCATCTCCATGCCTCTCTGTGCCTCTCCACTCCTCTTCGTGCATCTCCTGCCCTCCAGTCTGCCTGGATGAATGTGGTTCCTTTAAATCCTTGGCTGTTGGACTTCCATATGGCTCAATTTTTTGATGAACCTGGGTGATATTTGTTTTGTAGTTTAGTTGTAATTTCTGTTGTAGTTGTGTGAGGAGGCAAAGCATGTTTTCCCACGCCTCTATCCTGACCAGAAGTTTGACTTATCTTCTTACTCCAGTACATTCTGCTACTTCGAGCTTTTTAAGCATTTTCATCATGTCACTTCTTCAGTCTTGAGCCTTCAGTGATTCTGTATGCCATAAGATGAAACTCTAAATCCAGATTGGCATATAAGGCCCTCTATCAGTCTACCTCTTACAACCCTTTTATTAATACTCTGCATGACTCCCTGTCATGCTAATCTCCTTTCCCTCCATCATATAAGACTTCCCTGTGCTTTGACTCATGCTGAACCCCCAGCTTGGAATACCCTTCCTCTTTGGGAAGCTAATTCAGATCCTTCCCTTAAAGCTTAGTTTGAGATGTCCCTCTCTGTGAACAACTTCTCCTCCCCTCACCCACCTAATCCCATCTTATAATGCTCTTTTCTTCGGAATTATTTTGGCATTCATATATAGAGATACGGTGTTAAGCATTTGCTTGTATACAGAGTGAATTAAAAAGAAATGGGCACTTTCAAAAATATATTACTCCCGAAACTATTATATATGAACATGCAATTTGCATATTCAAGAAATTCACATCTGTACTTCCGTGCCCTGAGGAAACGAAGGAGTGCATTGTAGCTGCTGTTTCTGCCACCAGTGACGATAGTCTACAAAGAGTCTAGCATGGACAATAGGATTGATGTGTGCCATGGCACATGAGGAGCACATACAGGCATACATCATTTTATTGGGCTCTGCATTATTGAACTTCACAGGTAGTGCAGTTTTATCAACATTAAGATAAGACCCTGTACCAGCAAAAAGACTACAACTTGCTGAAGGCTCAGATGATGGTTAGCATTTTTAAACAGGAAAGTCTTTTTAATTCCGTTAAATCATTTTTTTAGACATAATGCTATTGCACACTTAATAGACTACAGTGTAGTGTAAACATAACTCTTACATGCATTGGGAAACACCACAATTTTGTGTGAGTTTATTACGATATTCACTTTACCATGGTGGTCTGGAATCATACTCACAATATCTCCAAGGTATGCCTGTACTGAGAATTTATAAGATCATGGAAATAACTGAGATAGTTCTTTTACAAATTACTTATATATAACGTAGTTACTAAGTAATAAACTTTGGAAGATATTTAGTTTTTTTTTTAATCACCCTGTATTGCCCTGTATTGCTTTAGAATTGTTTTTGAGTTGTTTATTGCATGCATGGTATATGAAACAAACAAAAAGTGAACTGTTTGAGAACAAAAGATTTTAGTTTTGCTTTTCCCTTAATATTCACTATAGAGCTAGTAACAGAGCTATCATTCAGTGAACCAGCTTAAAGAATAAGTTGTTCAACTGACACAGTGTTTGTTTCACTGAAATGTAATTTAAGATAGACCTCTCCTGTCTCTTACATGTTTATTTTGGAAAAAAAAAATGGTAAGGATGTAATATTTTAAAACAAGGAAATATAGCGATTATCTATTTTTAAACATTTTTCATTAATTGATTTTTAGAGAGAGAGGAAAGAGGAGAAAGAGAGAGAGAGAGAGAGAAACATCGATTTGTTGTCCCGCTTATTTATGCATTCATTGGTTGATTCTTGTATGTGCCCTGGCTGGGGATTGAACCCGCAACTTTGTGTATCGGGATGATGGCCCAACCAACTGAGCTACCTGGCCAGGGCTGTTATTTATTTTTAGTATGTGCATGTTAGTTTAAAAATTAAAGTTGATCAATTTCCTTACATATTATTTACATTTGTGTGTATATTCGTACAACCACATGCAATATATGTGAAATTCTTCTTGCTGTCTTAGAATTTAAGAGCCTTAAAGGGAAGGACTGTGTACCAAGCATTTTGTAACCATCCAATAAATGACATGCACCAACAGCCATCATATCTTTTGCTATGTGTTCTATTTTTTACATCGTTTTCAAATGACCATTGACTTTTAAACTTTATTCCTCTGCTTCTGATTTAAACTTAACATATGAAAATCTTGATACTTAAAATGGAAATTTTTGGCAGGAGGAAAAATTTTCAAAATAGGTCGTGACAGTATAAACTATGGGGAAATGCAGCTTTTAAAAATAATTTTTAAATTTATTCATTTCTTTAATAACAAATATTCATGGGCACTTGTTATGTGCCAAGTACTGTTCTGGGTGCTAGGGGTTTCATGCATGTTAAAGACAAAAATTCCTGTTTACATTCTACTTAGGAGGAGGAACAAATGACAAACATATTATAAGGTCATAAATGCTCTAAGGTCAAAACAGAGGGGGAACAGGGAGAGCATGATGAGGGTGGTTAGAGTTCCTTATCCATCAGAGAAGGCCTTACTACCCGAGTCAAGACTTGGGACGGGGGTTGAGGGGACAAGTCCTACGGATGTCTGGGCGAGAGCAGTCCACAGAGGAGAAGTACAGTGCAACAGTCCTGAGCGGGGAACATGCTGGCCATATCTGAGGAGGAAGGGACAAGGAGGTTAGTGTGGCTGAAGTCAAGGGAGCAATGGGAAGAGCAGCAGAGGAGGAGGTTGGAGAGCTCACAAAGGGCCTGGGGGTGCAGGACCTCGAAGCACGTTGTAAGGACTTAGATTTGTATCCTGAGTTGAAGGAAATGGAACCATGGAAGGGTTTTGAGTGGAGTTCTAACATGTTAGGCCTTTCATTTAAAGGGGGTCTCTCTGGCTGCTATGGTGGAGGCTGTTACAGAAAACCTGTCAGGAAATTGTGGCGCCTTGTACTAGGATAATAGCAGTAGAGGTGACGAGAAGGCTTCACATCCTGGGTATGTTTTGAAAATGGAGTCAAGAGATTTCCTGATGTGTTGTATGTGGAGTGAAAAAGAGTGAGAGAAAAACCATATTCAAGAAGGTGTTTGAGGAACTGAAAGAATGGAGTTGTCACTACCCAAGTTAGAAGACTGGGAACACAGCAGACATGGAGGAAAGTAGGTTCATGGGGAGGGGAAGGGGGAGAAACAGGGCTTTAATTGTAAAATAAGTTTTTATACTGCGCGGGTAAGCCAAAACCCTAGGAAAGCTTGTCTACCTCTGTCAACCCCTCCCCCAAGTCCCCCTGAATTTGGCCATGTTTTTACTAGATTCTTACTGTTGAAATAAAATATTCCGAAGACTACAGTTCAGAGATTGTTTATCTCAATTTTATTGAGCCCATAGTTTGCCGGTATGGTGGAATATTTCTTTTGGGGCAGTAATTTGAGGAAGTATAGCTACTCTGCCTCTGGCTTACATTCATATGCAAATTTAGTAGCTCGGAAACTAATATTATATTTTTTACTTAAAATAAAATATTCAGGTGTCGGAATCCCATAACTAATGCTCAACAAAAGTTATCTAAAGCTTAAATAGCATTTTGTTATAATGTAAACATTGTGAACACCTGTTAAAACTTGGTAAAATACTATAATTTCATGTTTAATGAATGGAATTATTTAAGGTGGATTTTAAGCCTCACAGTTCATGCAGAAGTGGAAAAATTAAAGTATTTTAGTAACTGGTAAAAAATCAGATTCTTGAGGGTTGGAGAGAAATTTTCTAACCCTGAACAAAGTTGCCATCTTAATGGATTTTTTCTTCTGTTATATTAAAGAAAGTGGAGAAAGCTTCGGAATTTGGAGTTTCGAAAGCATTTTCTGCTGGAAATATGGGTTTATCCAGAAGGCTTTGGGGCCAAATTATAGATTTGGAAACATCTGCGAAAATAGAGGATCACGATGAAGCCTATGCAGAAGGTGAGAGAACACATGTTTCTGCTGCAAGGTTAACAGTTCTTTGGAGTAAAACTTATTAAAGGATAATCCGTGATGAATTTCAAAGTATAGAAAGAATGCTTCTCTTCTCTTCTTAATTTTTGTTTATTTTACTGCCCTGAAGCTAATTTGTTCTGGAATTAACTCAGAATTACAAGTAAGGTTGTATGTAAGGCCCATTTTGTCTTCTGAAGTAGAGCCACAGCCAGAGGCAGTTTGACATGACACAGGTAACTAAGGAGCATTGGAAGGTGTCAGGCGTGTGGCCCAGAGGGCAGCTTTCGAATTTGACCACTAACTTATAATTCACCTTTGTTCCCATGAAAAGAGTGAAACTGATCTAACCCCGCTACCTCCCCAAAGCATGTACTCCTCTGGAATTAGTATTTTAGTTACTGATGCCCTAACTAACTCCACTGTTTAGGGACAAAGACATTGGGAGGAATGAGCGAAAAAGCCAGGGGAGGAGAGGCCATAGAGATAGGACAAAAGTCAGTAGCATGTCCTGGAAGCCAACGTCCATTTGGATTATTTATGTCTCCAGTTATTCAGTTTATTTCTTATTTATTCAACACATATATATTTAAATCTATTCAGTGTCAGGAGCTATTTTAGGCACCAGAGGAACAGGTTATGAATAAGATAGGCAAAGCCTTCGCTTCTGTGCAGTATACATTCTAGTATGGGAATAAAGAAAATTTTTAAAGAATTATCAGATAGTGACAAGTCATTCAAGCTTGGACCTGAATAACAAGAAGGAGCTGTCTGAGCAGTGGTGGAGGAAGAGCATCCCAGGCTAAGGGAAAGGTGACATCAGGAACTAAAGTACAGACAAGCTTCAGGAACTATAGGATGATCAAGTGAGGCTGGAGCTTCCCAGTGGAGATGAGCTTGCAGCAGTGCACAGGAGACATGTCACACAGGGCCTTACAAGCCTGGAAAAAGAATTTAGACTTTATTCTGAGTATGATAAGGCATCCTTGAAAGGTTTTAAGCAGAGGTATAATAGGATAATTATTTTAATGTATGAAAATTGATTATAGGGGAGAAAAAGAGGGAAAAGAGAGAACAGTGGGAAGCTATTGCAGGGGTCTGGGTGGCAGTGATAGTCCTAGGCCTTGATTTGTTGGCAGTACTGGCGACAGAGAAGGGAGCTTGATTCAGAAATTGGCAAGGTGTGTCTTACGCATCCTACTTTCCTTTCCACCAGCGGGATTACACAATATACTTTAGCCTAGAAAGGTTTCTGAGAAGTCCCGCAGTTAAAATTTTTTAATACTTATCCTATTAACCAACTTTCCTGTACCACCACGAAACTCTTTTTATCCAGAAATACCTATCATTATCCTGAGAAACTAGTGACCACCTTAGGAAGTACTGGAATATGGATAGAAGGTAGTTTGGGAAGGTTTTTATCCTTTTTTCTCCTCTCATCAACCATCCGTTAATATTCTACGAAAGCCAGCATTCTGAGGAGCATCCTTTCAGAAATTCTGCTCTAAATCAGCCATATATACCCCTCCTCTGATCCAACGTGAGGAGTTCTTGGTGTTGAATGCACCAAGGGAAGTTCCCATTTCTGTTCTTTGGAACACTTCATAGTATAGTAGTCCCCCCTCATCCATGGTTTCACTTTCCACAGTAAAATATTAAATGGAAAATTCCATAAATAAAAAATTCATAAATTTTAACTTGCATATCATTTTGAGTAGCAAGATGAAATATCTTACCACCTGCTTTGTGTTAATGTGAATCATCCCTTCGTTCAGCTTATCCACACTGAAAATTGCTACCCTCCCATTAGTCACTTAGTAGCTGTCCTGGTTATCAGATAGACTGCCATGATATCGCAGTGGTTGTGTCCAAGTAACCTTATTTCACTTAACAATGGCCCCAAAGTACAAGAGAAGTGATGCCGGCAATTCAGATAAGTCAAAGAAGCTGCAAGTGCTTCCTTTGAGTAAAAATGTGAGTGTAGAACAGCAAGACATTTTGAAAGAGGAAGACTACATTCATGTAACCTTTATCACAGTATGCTGTTATAACTGTTCTATTTTACCATTGGTTATTGCTAATCTCTTATTGTGCCGAATCATAAACTAAACTTTATTATAGGTATGTATGTATAGGATAAAACAGTACACATAGGATTTGATACTATCCACTGTTTCAGGCATTTGCTGGAGGTCTTGGAGCATTTCTCCCATGGGTGAGGGAGTAGGGGACCACTATAAACCTCTATCTACCAATGAATTGTGTTTAGTAAATCTGAATTATTCTATATGTAAGTTATTATAAACATAAATACCTGAATTATCATACACAGGGTTAACTCAATAAATATTTGCTCCCTTTCTCTGCTTTCCTCTGAGAGCCAATAATGTTTGTTGCTAGTATACTTTTTACATGTACTCTCTGCTACCTTGATTCAGTTTTTCCTGTTTTACATATCATACTTATCTATCTATATTAAGTGCCTTTAGCATCATTTAATATATAGAAACATTCCATTCTCTCAGAGCTCTGTGGTAATGACAATATGATGAATATAATGCTGACATATGAGACCCCCCCTCAAAAAGGAATTATTTTCTAGAGGGTGTGCCCCTTGTAGTACATGCTTCCCTGCTAGGTGAGTATTCTAGGAACTATCTGTATCAGTGTGCCAGCTGGTGGTGTTGTGAGAGGCTGCATTCAGTTTCAGTGAATTTTTGTTGAATTCTTTCAACATGTTTGCCCACTTCACTATGGGTGATTTACAAGTGCACCTGCCCACACCGCACAGAATGTTCGGCAGTTTTTGACCAAAAACGGCATGACCGCCATACCCCGCCCTCCCTGTTAATCTTATCTTGCCCTGAGTGACTTTTTATTTTTTTGGTTTGTTTCCCTGGATGAAAAAAGTCCTCAAAGGGAAACGTTTTCCTGATGTGGAAGAGGTGAAACAAAAAACAGCAGAAACCCTAAAAGGCATCAAAATCAACAAGTTCAAAAACTGTTTTGAGCAGTGGAAAAAAATGTCTCGATAGGTGTACTGCGTCAAATGGAGAGTGCTTTTAAGGTGGCTGAAGTTTAAACATGTAAGAATAAGTATACAATTTTTAATAAATAAATTCCTTTTCGAGGGAGGCCCCGCTCATAGACATTTTTCTTTTTTGAAACCCCCATGCCCTACCCATAAGAACTATTTGATAATGATGATAGTAATGATGAAAATAATACTAAAGTAGACATTTTCTCACCTATACATTTAAGAAGGTTTTTCTGGATATCACTAGGAAAGAAATCCAAATGGATTTGGCGTCCAGGATATCACACTCAGTTTTTTTCTCTTATCTGAATGACCATTCCATCCTAGTTTACTTTCCTTCTGCCTTATCTCTGCAGCCTCTAAATACTGGAGTTCCTAAAGCTTAGTCCTTGAATCAGTCTCTATCCACCTTCCTCTAGCAACTCCATCCACTTCTACGGCTTTAAGTACCATCTGTATGCTAACAACACCCACATTTATTTCTTCGGCTTGGACCTCTCCTCTGAAATACCTATTTGACACCCCTATTTGGTTATCTCATAAGCATCTCAAACCTAACAAGTCTAAAACTGAACTCCTTCCATGCAACCTGCTGTTCCCTTGGCCCTCCCCTGCGCAGTAAGTGGTATCTCCATTCTTGCAATTGCTTAGGCTGAAAACCTGTAGATTTCTTTTTCTCACATCCCGTATCCAGTCCATCAGCAAATCATATCAACTTTACCTCAAAACATCATTTTTAAGAATATGACCATTTTTAATACCTCCACTCCAGGCCCAGGCCATCATCACCCCTCTCCTAGATCATTGTATTTGTCTCCCAATGGGTATGCCCCGCCTCCATGGGTATGCCCCATAGTCTATGTTAAAATAGTAGGCAGTGAACTCTTTGCTCACAATCCTCCTGTGGCTTCCCATTGCATTTTAGAGTAAAAGCCAAAGTACCTAGAATGGTGTCAAGACTCTAAAAGGGTTTTCAACCTCAGCACTACTGACATTTTGGGCCAAATAATTTTTATTGGCACTACCATGTGTATTATAGGATGTTTAGCCACATCCCTAATCTCTACCTGCTAAATGCCAATGTCACCTCCTCCAGTCGTGATGACCAAAGATGGTTTCAGACGTTGCCAAATGTCCCCTGGAGCATAATCTGGCCCTAACCTAGAAACACTGCTTTAAACCTGATCCTCATATTACTACTACCTCCTCATCTTCTACTCTTTTTCCCAACGCCCTTCTCTCACTCCTCTCCAGCCACATTGCGTCCTTACTGTTTCTCCAACACACTAGATCCTCGCCTGCCTTAGGCATGGAATAATGTCACTTACATACCCATATGGTTCACACTCTCACCTCCTTCCCTTCTTTGCTCAGATATCTTCTCCCCGAGGCCTCCTTTGACCACCCAATTTAAAACCATCAACACCTATCTTCCATTTCTTGTATATCATTTCTTTTTCTCCTGCTCTGTTTTTCTGACTTACTTGTTTATGGTCTCTCTTTCCCAATTAGAATGTAAACTTCATGGTGTAGGTTTTATTTTTCCTGTTTTGTTCACTGCTGTATTTCTAGCATCAAGAACATTGCATGTAGACACATGATCCATGCTCAATTAATATTTATTGAATGAATGAAAACAGTGAATGAAGAAAGGTCTCTGAAGTAATTTAAATATTCTTTTAAATGTTTTTGTTTTATTGGTAGCTCAGGATCTGGTCAATGACTGGTTAGACACCAAACTTAAGCAAGAACTAGCAAGCAATGGGGAAGCCGAAGACACTGTGTCAAGTATCCCTCCTGTGTTAGAAACCAATGGTCATTTAAAATGTGACAAGTTTGATGGTAAGAACTGATCTCATTGTTCTAACCTTTAACATCAATGAATGTGTCTAAGATGTCTTTTTTTAAAGATTTTATTTATTTATTTTTAGAGAGAAGGGAAGGGGGGGAGAAAGAGAGAGAGAAACATCGATCAGATGACTGTCATATGTGCCCCACTGGGGACTGAACCCACAACCCAGGCATGTGCCCTGACCCAGAATCAAATTGGCAACCTTTCGCTTTCCGGGATGACACCCAACCAACTAGCCACACTGGTCAGGGCAAGGATATTCTCAGTTTTTTTGAATAATAAATGTTATTTAGCTTTTCAGTGTTTTGCTTACTTTTATAATTGGTTTTAATTTTTCTTGATTCAATTTAAATTAACTATATCCTCAGTAATTTCATGAACTTTAAATTAAAATGTTCTATGATTTATAATTCTTCTGTTTTTAATAGTAAATAATGCTGATTAAGAGTGATTCTTCCTCTATATTATTAAATGGCTATTTGGACACTACATTTAAACACTCATATATCATTTCTTTTTAACAAAATCCTTCATATATCTTTATAAAAAAAATTATTCCTTATACACAGAGCTAGTGCCAGACAAGTTAAAATGCTAACTGGCATTGATTCCTCAAATGTAGCCAAAGAGTCTGATATTTTTTCCCTGAGCATAACAGTAGGCATGGTGATAGTGGTGGCAGCTCCTCACACCATGCATTACTTAGACACCCTCGATGAACTCACCTGGCAGCATTCCCCATTTTAAGGTTCTTCAAAATCACCAGCTCAGGAATCACAGAGTCATGAGCTCTTAAAATTAGAGGAACCCTTCAAGATCACCTCGTCTGATCGGTTTTCTTCACCCCCTCAGATAGTATCGCTAAGGCGGGGTGGTGCAATCTGCCTGAACACCTCCCGGGACAGAGAGCCTGCACTTTGGAGCAGCCCCTTCTGCTGTTGGGAGGCTCTGATCTTCACAGCACTCTCTGTTAGTTAGGACTTGTCCTCAGTAACCTTTACCCTGTAATGCCACAGAAATTAATACTGTGTTCCCTCTTTCCAGAATAGTCTTTATGTTTTTGTGGGAGCTGAAATAACATCTGACCACTCATATACTTCACTGCTCCTAGATTAAATAACATGAGTTCTCTCAACAGTTCGTTATTATCTTATTGTGTCTAGATCTTATCCTGCTTGCCACCTTCTGGAAATTGTCTAGCTTATTAATGTTATTATTAAAGTGAGGCATTTTAATACTTCATATTTATTCTAAAGCATATATGAACTGTAGTGAAACTACTATTTCCTTTCATATGGTGCTAATAGATCTAGTTATGTCTCTTTACTTAGGCTGCTTATTACTACCTAGTATCATACCAGGCCTCACTCTTCTTATGCTTATAGAGTCTTGTTTAGGGAGTTTTTAGTTTAGTTTTTTTAGCAAAACATTGAACAAAATTATTATGTAGCCATTAAAAAGGATGCTTACCAAAAGTATTAATTAACATGTGATTATCTCAATAGACATAGAAAAAGTAGCTTGTCCTGATTAAAAACTCTTAGCAAACTAGTAATAGGAGGTAAATGCCTCAAATTAACAAAGGGCATTTACATGTGACATATAGAAAACAAATACCGCCCTGGCAGGTGTGGCTCAGTGGATTGAGTGCCAGCCTGCAAACCAAAGATTCCCAGTCAGGACACTTGCCTGGGTTGCAGGCCAGGTCCCTGGTAGGGGGTGCGTGAAAGGCACCCACACACTGATGTTTCTCTCCATTTCTTTCTCCCTCCCTTCCCCTCTCTCTAAAAATAAATAAATAAAATATTTTTAAAAAAAGAAAACAAATACCAAGATGATAAATGCATTTCTTACCTCATCAGGAATTACATTAAATGTAAATGGATTAAATACTCCAATCAAAAGACAGAGGTTGGCAGATTGAATTTAAAAACATGACCTACCTATGTGCTATCTATGAGACACAATTTAGTTTCAAAGCTATAAAAAGGTTGAAAGTAAAAAGGATGGAAAAAGATATACTATGCAAACAGTAACCAAAAAAAGAGCAAGAACAGCTTACTAATACCAGAAAAAAAATAGACTAAAATTAAAAAAAAAAAATGCTACAGGAGACAAAGAAGGGCATTTTGTAATGATCAAATGGTGAATCCATCAAGAAAACATAAGTGTAAACTTATATATACTTAACAAAAGAGCCCCAAAATATGTGAAGCAAAAAATGACAAAATTGAGGGAAGAAATAGATAGTTCAACAACTAGAGACTTCAAGACCCCATTTTTTATTTTATTTTATTTTATTTTATTTTATTTTATTTTATTTTATTTTATTTTATTTTAATTTATAGAGAAGGGGATGGAGTATGAAAGGAAGGGAGAAAGAAACATCAATTGGTTGCCTTTTGCATGCCCTCAACCGAGGACCTGGCCCAAAACACAGGCATGTGCCCTGACCAGGAATCAAACTGTCAACCTTTCGATTTACAAGATGACGTCCAGCCCACTGAGCCACACCAGCCAGGGCAATATCCCATTTTTAATAATGTGTGTAACTACATAGGGTACTAAACAGAACATCAGCAAGGAAGATGTTCAATATCAGGAACTGTTAGGAAAACACAAGTTAAAACTACCACTTACATACCTATTAAAATGTCTTAAATTAAAAGACTGACCATACTAATTATTGTTACGGGTGTGAAGGAACTGGCGCACTCCTGTACTGCTAGCGAGAATATAAAAACTGTTTCCCTTTGGAAAACAGTTTGGCAGTTTCTTAAAGACTTTCTTCCGAAGAGAAGAGAAGGCACATGTTCATACAAAGACATGTATATAAGTGTTCATAATGACATTATTTGCAGTAGCCCAAATCTGCAAATAACCCAAATGTTATTTCCACAGATGAATAAATGAATAAATTGTGGTATGTATATACAGTAGAATACTACTCAGCAGTAAAAAGAGATAAACTATTGATGCAACGTGGATGAATCTCAAAATAATTATGCTGAGTAAAAGAAGCCTGACCAAAAAAATAGTACATAGCATATGACTTAAATGATACAAAATCCTAGAAAATACAACTAATCTATAGTGACAGAAAGCAGGTCTGTGGTTGTTTGGGATAGGGCAGAGAACTTGGGGAAGAATGGGAGGAAGAGATTACAAAAATGCATGAGGACGTTTTTGAGGGTGACATGTTCATTATCTTGATTGTTGTGATGGTTTATTAGTATATGTATATCTCAAAACTTACTATAAACTTTTAAGTATTTTCAGTTTACTTGTTAATTATAACTGCAATTGTCATAAAAATAAAAAGAAAAAAGAAAACCAATAGAGCCCTGGCCAGTGTAACTCAGTTGGTTGGAGCATCATTCCAGATGCTCGAAGGAAGGTCTCGGGTTTGATCCCCCAACATGGGACATATATGGGAAGGCAACCAATCGATGTTTCTCTTTCTCCACCCCCCTTCCTCTCTCTCTAAAAACAATGAAAAAATGTCCTCAGGTGAGGAGTGAAAAAACAAAAAGCAACAGACTGCCCAAGGATGTTTAGATTAAATAAATTTGTGAGGAAGTCTTTAGTGACATGGGTGAGGGCAATTCTTCATGAGTAGAGGTTTTTTCCCTCTTAGTTGCAGTTCATTGCTGAGGACTATACTCATCCAATTGGCATTATCGGCTGCTATTTATTGAATACTCAAAGTATTGTATTTTTATTGTACCAGGATTGTTTGTATAAATATGGAAATTATATTAACATTTATAAATTTTTTAAAAAGTTTTTCTTTTTCTGTCATTGTTCTGTTTCTCCCAGATTTCTGTGGCTATTTGGAGGACGAAGAGGAAAGTACCACTGTTCAAAAATTTATAGACCATCTGCTCCAAAAAGATGTGGTGGATTCTGGGATGTTGGAAGATCTTGGAATGAATGGAAACCAAGACAAGAAGCAGCAGAAGGATCCTCGTCTTACCATGGAGATAAGACATAAGCAGGTGGGAGGGAAAAACAAAATTAAAATGGATAACAGGAAGCAATCTTTGTATAACACATTTAATAAGCTTAAATAAAGACTGAGGCTTTATTATGAAAAAGGGTGCCATCTGTGGTTTGGTTTGAAAGAATAAAATAAAGGAACTTCAGAAGAAAAGTAATGCTCTTAAACTGAGGATAGAAACTATTTAAGAAACCTCCAAAAAAGGAATAATTGAATTTGACCAACAGAGTGGTGGGCTGAACTTTATTAGTTTGGATGTGGTACTTCCTATTATAAGTATGTAGATTGGGTTTTGCTTGAATTTGGTTTTTGAATTGAAACATCAGTATATTAATATCATGAATATTCTAGTGAATGTTATAATGATAATTCCTTTGTAGACAACTGAAAAAAATTCACTCATTTTGTGATTATAATTATAATTTGAAAGGGAGGACAAATCTGAATTAAATCTAGTTCAGCTGTTTTGAATTGGAAAGTCATATGGAAACTTTCTTTTCTCTGAAGGGAATAGTAGGTTATGGGAAAAAGATGCATCTCCACACTCTGCAGAGAGGCTTCAGGGAATCAGAAGGGCCACGTCTTTGCCGCCGTCCGTGGCTGAGACTGCACCAGGTTGAATGCCTGTGCGCGTGTGCTGTCTGTTATAACACTGAATTTCCGATTGCCTTAAACAATAAGGTGTGCCTAATCAGCACGGGGGATGTTAGAAAAACTGCATAGAAGTACATTCTGGTTTGGATTTATGACGAGAAGGAGGAAAGACATTTCAATAAGAGATAGCCATTATCTAGAAGTCTTATATCTGGAGGGTAAGATAGGAGTAAAGTTAAGTGAAGCCGGAGGAAAAGGACCACTCCTTAATTTATAGTCAGACCTCTAGCAGGGCTGTCTAACCTTTTGGCATCTCTGCACCAAACTGGGAGAAGAGTTGTCTTGGGCCACACGTTAAATATATTGTAACATGTAACCGCAAAAAAATCTCATAATGTTCTAAATAAATTTATGATTTTGTGTTGGGCTGTATTCACAACCATCTTGGACTGCATGCAGCCCAGGGGCTGCACCCCAGGGGCTGCAGCTCACCCCTGCAAATTAGTAGATTTTTAAAAATTACTGTGCTTATTCAGAAATATCTGTGAAGTTCATGGTTTTGATTTTCAAATATGAACCAGAGCCATTAATATATTTAAATAGTGATAGAAATGAATAAAGGGTTGTGGTGTTCTTTAAGGCAATGCAGATGTTCCTTGACTTATGATGGAGTTACACCTCAGTATACCCATAGTAAGTTGAAAATATAGTGAGTCAAAACTGCATTTGCCATTTTTTGCCAAGTATAATGTGGCCCCATGTATGGTATGCACCCATGTTTTTGGCCCAAGCCTTCAGGAAAAAAAAATATTTCATTTTAATTTTTTTAATTCAATTTTTAATTTATTTATATTTATTAGGAACAACATTGATTAACATATTCCAGGGTATTATTTTGCATATGGATATCATTATAGCTCTCTAGAGTTACACTTTTAACACATAAGCATAAATAAAAGAATGAAAAACATTTATATAGACATGGAATTAGTACTATCCATGTATAATGCGCATCCTTATTTTTCCCTCAGAAATTTGGGCAAAAAGTGCTCAATATGCACAGCAAAATACGGTAACGCACTTACTGCCTAGCCTTCCTTAAATGTGCTCAGGACACTTACTTTAGCTTCCAGGTGGGCAAAATAACCTCACTGCTGCTGCCCAGCATTACGGGAAAGAGTTGCATATCACTACCTCAGAAAAAGATCAAAATTCAGAATTTGAAGCATGGTTTCTACTGAAGACATATTGCCTTTGCACCATTGTAAAGTCAAACAGTTGTAAGTCAAACAGTCATAAGTTGGGGACCATCTGTAAATCACTGTTCTATCCTTCACAATGTAGTGTCCCAAAAATATTATTTTTTAAAAAATTATAATTAGTATGCAGACATGGCATACATAAATAGCAGTAATGTATATTTTGAAAAATCTTATGGGCGGAAATCATTACTAAATAAGAATCCAGAACTTGGCAGCCGACCCATTAGATTTTCAATTTTTCTGTGGTGCAGATCGCTCCCCGACTGTCTGAGAGTCATCTTACCTAACTTCATTTAAAATTTCGTATTGACCCTTACCGAGTAAACAAATGAATTCCCTCCATTCCTCTGATAAACAGTGGGGTTCTGGCGCAGAATGGGTATATTCTGAACTTCAAAATGTGTTCTATGGTTTTGCAAATCTCTTTCTACTTGAAAGGCTGCATTTTACCCTTGTATTCTCCTCAAGGTAAAAGAAAATCGCTTAAGACGGGAGAAGGAACTGGAGCACCAGAGAATTGAAAAGACCCTGAAAAAATCAGCCTTCTTAGAGGCTCAGTATCTGGTGCAGGAAGAGAAGAAAAGGAAGGCTCTGGAGGCCAAGAAAGAGGAGGAGGAGATTCAAAGGGAGATGGTAAAGCTGCGGAGAGAGATAATTGAGAGGAGGCGCACTGTGGAAGAAGCGTGGAAAATGTAAGTCAGCTTTGATGAGCAGTGTAGAGTTTTTTTTTGTTTAAGCAGTCATTTCGAAAGTACTCTAAAGTTTTTTAAAATGAACAAACATTAAAATTACAAAACACAACAGAGAAATCACCACTATTCCATCATCTTAACAAATTAACTATTTTCATTCACTCTTCCATATGTCTTCCTGGGCTTGGTCCCTTTATATTCTTAATTGCAACTATAAAGTACATTTAATTTGTTATCTGGTTGTTATAATTATCACATTAACTGGAGTCCTGAGGTCTGTATATTACTCCATTGAGTTCCTATACCATAATTTATGTAATGATCTCCCCTCCTTATACTGGTAAGCATTACAGCTATTTCAGATTTTTTCACCAATAGTGCACTGAGCATCCTTACACAAAGAATTTTATTATTCTTTTGAATTATGTTCTTAGGAGTGTAATTACTGAGTTAAATGGTATAGGCCTTTTTATGACTCGTGAAACACTGCCAAATTGCTTTCCAAATAGATTAGACTTGTTTAAATTACTATTGCTGGCAGTGGGCCAGTTTACCACAGATTTCTTATCATTGAGGAATATCATTGTTTTCAATATATTTTGCACTTTTAATACGTATTATATTGATTAGTTTGCATCTCTTAAGTTACCTGAACATTTTTAAGGTTTAACGTGTTTCCTCATGCACTTTTGCTAATTGCGCCTCGTTCTGTTGTGAATGGCGTCAGTGTCACATCTTCTGATAATCACAGGGAGAGGCACCATTGCCCGGCTGCCACTGATAAAGAAAAGGAATGTTTGACATAAGAGGGAATTCAAAATAGTTCTCACAGGATGTAGCACTGTTACGTATCCTCATGAAGAAAATGAGCTTCATAGAGGAAATAACATTGTATTTATTCAGAGAAACAGCATTGATGCATGAACCGCAAAGGCCTTGGAACAACGTGCCTGAAATGATTGAATACTCAAACGGAGAGGCCAGAAAGACCTATTAGATAACCGCTTCCGCGCCCATCAACCCACACAGATTTTCCCTCTGTGTTCTTGATTGCTCTCATTCTACCCAATTTAAAGCAGCTCTGCAGTGGGCTTGTGCTTCACTTTCAAGTGCTAGGCTCAGGCCTCCTCCAGACACCATTCCTCTTAGAAAGCAATCACCAGTGTTTTAGTGAGTTCTTGCTAAGGTCAACCATGCTTTTCCAATTGCTCTTAAGCCCTGAAAAATCTAGGCTCACTTGAAATATACTGTGAAGCGAGTAACATTTGATGGCAGCAGGGAGCTCTTGCTCCAGCGGGCACTCGGCAAATGATCACTGACCAGCTATTTCTTTTAAAAGTTAAAATTTTATCTGTGGTTACAGTGAGACAGATATTGTGCCATTCTTCTACGTGGATGAACGGATTTAAACATTCCAGAAAGCAATTTGGCAATAAACACAGGAGCCATAAAAATGTTAACATCACTTGACCTGGGAATTTCCAGTCCTAGGGAAACTGCCTTAAGAAAATGATCAGAAATCCAGAAAAAGATTTGTACACAAAGATAATTAAAGGAAATATTATTTATGATAACAGGCATTAGTAAATAGTGGAGAAATGAATAAACAGTGATTCTCCAATGAAGCAGCACTGTCATATTATCAGTGTTTTACTCTGTGTGGAAATATGGATGGATTTTATACCCCTCCAGTTTTTTACAATGAGAAGATAATATTTTTCGCAATAGATACTTTTTTAAAAAATCAGATCCATGGTATAGAACTGTATTTCTTTAAATGCCTAGTATCACCATCCCTATAACCATCTAATATAACGTCATTCTGGCATTGGTAAGTTTGGAAAAAATCAGTAAAACTGTATTGTTGGTAGGGCCTTTTAATTTATGTGTAAGCTATCCTAAATCTACTTCATTGCATAGTTTCAAAGTATCTTTCTCTATAAGATTCATTAATTACAAAGGGAAAAATAGCAACTTTGTACTGGACACGCCACCTTAACCAAGTGATGGTTAACATCATTAGTAATAAGGTATTTATAATATTGTGTTATATGTATTTCAGTTCTCATATTGGGTTATGAGAATTAATGAGAGAATGTCTACAAAGTATTCTGACAACCCTGCCTCTCAGTCTGAGTTTCCACTAATGTAAAGTGAAGTTGAAAAGGACCAGGTGACTTGCCTGAGTTTTCACAGCTGCTTTGTAGCCAACACCCATGAGTCCTGATTCATGACTAGGTCTTATGTTTTCTGCATCATTAGGAGTATATATACTTTATCTGCATACCTATGTAGTTTAATATAGTCCAATAAGAAGGCAATGGCTAAGTGCTCCCATGAATGTAAGAAGGATGACTGGATAAGGAAGAATAGATAGGTGAGTAAGAAAGAGAATGGCCAGAAAGATGAGCAGTGAAGTTACTGACAGACGTGTTACTTGCCAAAAGGCCTTTTTCTTATTGTTCTAGTTTTTTCTCTTTTTAGCTCTTTCAGAATTAATATAAATTCCATTCTTATTCAGTAACATCTAACTCTTTTATTATCTTTCTCCCTAGAAATCTTGTAAAAGTCTTAATAAAAAAATCTCATTCCTTTCTTACCTAAGGGCCGTTTCTTTTGCCCTCTTATAAGAAAGAGAATTTATGTCTATGTTAGAGATACCTAGTAGTTGTTAACTCTCAAATTTTGATCAGTGTTGCTCAATATTAAACCCAATAAAAATACTTTACTAAAATATCTATAGCGTTTCCTACTTTTCAGAGTACCTTATAACAATTTTATCTCTTTTAATCCGTATTTTATTTTTAAAAAGGAATAAATTAAGGCTCAAAAAAAAAAAATCACCCGACCATATAGTTTTAAAGCCAGATCTAAATCTGTATCTTCTGATGGAAAAGTCAGTATTCATTCCATGATGGTCTATAATTACTCATCGTTAAGTCTATTGTTTATATATGTATTTTTACATTGTTATAGAGAAAAGAAAAAGCAGGAAGAAAGTTCTCTAAAACATCCAGAAAAAGACATGTTTCAACGTGTTCATAGTGTTCAGGAGGAAGAAAAATTGGCCAAAGAAAGAAAGAAGAAACTGAAAGAGTTATTAATTCAAACTTACAAGGAAAATCATCAGGTGGGACTTATAATGTTTTTTATTCCACATTCTGTAGCATAAATGACAAAGGGCTCCATCAGTGATGGGACAAAGTAACACTAAGTCCAACTGAGTAATTTTTTCAAAAAGTTAGATGTATTTGATGGTGGTGTTTTGGGCCAATGGTCAGGAAGCCATAATAATTCAGATATAAAATGCAAGAATTTGGTCAGAGAGTTGGCTTTAGGAATAAAGAGGGAAGTGTGGTAGGAGGAAATGTTAAGAGCTGGGATTAACATTTTGAGAAAGATTGGCAAATACTCTTAGATGCTGCATTCTTCATGAGACAGACGAAGTTAGTTTGTCCTACTGCAGTAACAGTTCAGATTTCTGAAACAAAGTGGGAAGGGGAATTAGTCTTCAGGGGGCCACCTATAGGAGGCATAAGGGAAAAGTGCCTTGATGTAATTACCCAACCAATGAGAGATGAATAAGACATGTGTTCCCAATAAGATTAATTTTTAAATTTTATTGAAGTCCACTGCACGAGAACAAATAATGTATGTTTTAGAGTTAGGTATGAAATTCTTACACCATTTGGAAAATGGCTTTTGTAATTTTGCACCCTTTTCTGAAATACATTTCATGTTTTCTTTATGAAATAAGAAAGTCTATGATCTTTTCTGCTTGTGAAAGTTGAAAACAGTGAAAGATGGGTTGCCACTAACCTAAATCTTTAAGCCTACGGGGGAACCAAAATTGCTTATTTGGCTGGGCTCTTTCTGTTAGAGGGTGAGATAATAATGATGCAAAGGAGTCGTTGTTACTGTTATGTTTGTGGCATTGTACCTTCCAAAAGGCCACCCCAAACTAAACCAAGGGATCTTGGGTATATATGGAAAAGAAATCTGGATTTTTTTCTGACAAGATGATGAAAACTGTGGTTAAGTACCTCATGTATACACCATGATTCCTTCCCAAAGATCTTGGTCTTATCAGGACTGCCTAGATACTACTGAAATGAAACAGTTTCTGAACTGAAACATAGCAACCATCCTCTCAGCAGTGTTGTCTGTTTGGGGGAAGAAATGAAGGAAATGCCTCTTTGTGAATTAAATTGCAGGAAAGAGAATTGGTCGGGCACATAGGTGGAGAATATTGGGATTCATGTAACTCCCCTGTGTGTTTATTGCCATGAGCCATGTGTGGTGTACAATTTAGGATTTAAAGCAGTATTATATGGTACTTAATGTAGCCCACTCTGGAAAATTTCCCAGTAAAATTTTAGGATTGGTAAGGAGGTTGTTTATTTTGTTATTATATTCTTCCTTACTCTCACCCTACTAGTAACCCAGGTTTCTTATTCTCACAGAAGGGACAGTGAGGACCAAGTTACCAAAACTTTGCACTGGTGTTTTGCTTTTCAAACATAAAGCCTTTTTTTGATCCTACAGGTTTCATTTATGACTACATGATTCTTTTTTCATTGGAAAAAACTAATTAAATTCTGCTTTTAAAAAACTAAGAAAAGAACCTCTGGCACAAATAAAGTCTATCCTCTAAACTTGTACAAGACTAGGCATTTCAGGTGAATATTTATAAGGATCTTGAGAACCATATGGGAGAAGAACAAAATGACATCCCATCATTGTCTTACTGTCAGACTCCCTTAGAGGTGAATCGAGCATTTGTCTGACATATTCTGAGATAAGCTGTACTTCTGGCATAGTTTGTGTGTGTGTGCAGCTGAGGGTGGGGTGAGTGGGCAGGGAGCGGGCATTTGTAGAGTGGAGAAGAAGGTGTAGGAGGGGAAGAAAGAAAAGGAAGGAGAAGGTGATGGGGAGCGTTTGGACTGCCTTTCCTCTTAAGAAAATGAAGTCATGAAAACCAGTCCAGGCTATGTGGGAAAGGAGCCCTATCTGACTGAACAGTCAGGTTATAGCTGTGTTATGGTCATTCTCCCTTAAAAGATCCCAGAGAGTTTTACTGGTTAAGAATTTACTGTATGGCGAGACTAAACAATTGCTCTCTGAAATTCTACTTCCAGAGTGAAAGCAGAATTAGCTAATTATAGCAGTATTATTGATTGAAACTTCTTAACAGAATTAAGAAGAATTTACAAAATGTCCTTATGTTAGCAATACATATTGATGCTTTTATGGTTGAAATGATATAATGTCTGATGTCTGGGATTTATTTTTAAACACTTCAGAAAAAATAGTAGGTGGAGGAGAGGTGAAACAAGATTAGCAAGATGTTGATAATTCTTGAAGCTGAGTGAGGGGTTTATTCTTCTGTTCTGCTTTTGGATATGTTTGTTAAATGTCTGTAATTAACATTTTTTTAAGTTTCAAAAAGAAAGGAGATAATTTAAATACAGAGGTAAAATGAGCATCACATCTTCCAGGATATAACAAAAGTAGCTTTTTGTCTACAGCCAACAGACATAGGCACTATTTCACCCAGCAGTGGTTGTCAAAGCTGAGGCCTCTAGGCTTTTCTGTGGAACTCAGTAGCATCAAGCCTTGGCACTGCGTGCTAAGAGCTGAATGTGTTTTCCCTAATGTGATTAGTTACAGGAGTGTCTATGGTTGGGGTTAGGGGACACAATGATTTCCTCTGTTTACTTTCAAAAGTCGTACGAATCGGGAGTAGGATGGTTCACAAGGTACCACTTTTCAGTGCTGCTCCTTCCCAGGGTATTTATTCTGCCTATGCAAAGACCCTCCTCTCTCCAACCCCTGGACACTTCATGTGGTCTTTGGGGTCTTTTGCCCAGCTATCATAGTCCCCAGAAGGAAACAAGAAGTTGGGGGTTGCTTCCTTTTGTAACAATAGGATGTCTGTTCCTTTTGGCCTGGGAGCAACAAGGAGTCAGTAGGGGCTCTGGGGAGAGTGTAACTTGATTCCTAACATCTGCACGGTGGCCAACTCCCCTAGACCACTAGTTGCACCACAGTTGGTTCCATTGACAGATCAATTGTGAACTTGTTGACATTTTTGTCCTCTTTACAATTCATTGTTTATTTTTCCATGGCAGAGAATTTTCTAGCAATTATCACTGAGCTTTCTGACAAAAGGGAAGTAGCTGAGGAATTTTGATGAGTTACCCACTTCATTAATCAGAACAAGCATCTCTAGTGACAGGGTTAGAATTACAATAAAGATTAGATAGCAAATTGCTGTTCCACCTAAAGTCAATCATTCCCAGTGACAGCAATGTGATTACACTTCAGGGAAGAGCTTTCTTGCCAATACAATGAGGGCAACTCCAGTGCAGGTAATAAATGTGGCAGGGAGAACTGTCATTTCTTCTCCTGAGTGGAATCCTTAATGACCTGATGAGGTCTTATAGAAGATTTTGAGAGGAGAAAAGCATTTCACTTAAAAAGTTTCTAAATTTCATTTCATAGTATTTTATTTTCAAAATTATTATAGATATGTACTTAGGAACAGTCCTTCCCACCGTACTTTTCAGTATTTTATTGACCCGAATCAAACCTTAATTATTACCACAACCATTTGAAAAGATGTGGAAGTCAGTAAAAGAATGCCTGACTATACAGGGGTGGGTAAAAGTAGTTTTACAGTTGTGAGTAGGTGAAACATAGAATTTATTCTTGTATTGTTATTTATTTATTATTGTTATTATTATTATTATTAACCTACTTTTGCCCACTCCTGTATTTGAAAATCTATCAGAAATGAAAACATGGTGCAGAAATAACTGCACTAGGTAAGAAATGGAGTCCGAACTAGGTCAGTCTGGTTGCTGGGTTAGTTAAAATTCTAAATTCTGGCTTAAACAGAGTGTATTCCTCCTCCAACCCAGTTGTGGTTTTAAATAATAGTTCTAAGCGCTAAGAGCCAAGAGATGAAGCACTATTGTAGTTCCGGAGTGTAGAACTGAAGAGGAGAAGCAGGCCTGGGAGCAGCAGGGACTCAGCTGGGTCATAGACAGGGTGGACGGACAGTGGCTGTGAGCGTGTGCCACTTCTTGTCCCTCCTACGTAAATCAGAGTGCTTACATCTCCCAGAGAAGGCAGAGGACTTTCCTTTCCCAAATATTTTCCTCCTAGTACATTTGTGGGACTCCTGTTTGCCTGAATAATGTTTGCTGTGAGTCACGAATAACTAATCGGTATTCTTGATTCATACTTTTATTTTTCAATTAAAATTTTAATGAGATTGCTTTTTTTGAGTAGGCAGGAAAAAAAAACAATAGCAAGCTGATTTTAAGAAAGCTGCCATTTACAAAAACATGGATGGATCTTGCGAATATCAGGCTCAGTGGAATAAGTCAGACAGAAAAAGTTAAGAACTGTATGATTTCAGTCATCTGTAGGATATAAAACTGAAAGCCACAAATGAACAAACAAGAAAACAAGCAAACAAAAATGCATAGACACAAACAAAATGATATGATAGTTAACAGAGGAACAGGGGGTGGGGAGGTAGCAAAGGCTAAAGGGGTCAAACATATGGTGACAGAAGGAGATCTGACTTTGGGCGATGGGTACACGATGCAATATACAGGTGATTTATCATAGAATTGTGCACTAGAGGCCTATATAATCTTATGAACCAATGTCACCCCAATAAAATTAATTTTAAAAGGTGGAGGCAGCATTGGCATTAGTGGGGGTAAAAGGTAAACATTTGTCGTGTGAGTTTGTCACTTTGCTGCTATTAACTTCTGTGTAGTGAAACTGAATTATAGACCTTTAAAACTGATCATTTTGCTCTCAAAGTCTAAACAAGTATTTTTCAAGAAATGTATTGACAGTAGAATTTATAATCTCAAAATTTCCCCTTTTATGTCCTAGCAGTGCTTTTCTACCCATAGTAAGTTATGTATTGAGTTCTTTCTCTTTCAGTGTAAAAAAACCGAAGAATTTACCTTCCATTTGAGGAGAGACTTTTTGCCTTAGAGATTAGGGTCGTCAGGATGCCAGAATGTTTCCGTTTTAGCCTTAGGTGTACCACGAACTCTTTGTGAATTTAGTCATTAACCCTTCTCTACTTGAAGTCTAACTTTGTAAGGTAAATTATAATGATATCTGCAGTATCCATTTTGTAATGATGGTCTACAGATTAATAAAATAGTACACGTAAGGTGCTTTGAACTTCACAGAGAAAAGGAATATAGAAATCCAAGAAGGACACTATTAGTAGTCTTATTGTCAGAGTGCATTATGTTTGTGTTATTTCGTCATTAGAAATATTCCAGGAGTTAAAAATTAAATCATTCAAGAGCAGTCCCTTAAATGAACCTGATAAATAGAAGATATTTTCTTTTGACTATGGCACACAGGTGAACACTTTCTTTTCATGCTATATTTTGTGGGATACAAAAACAGAGAATAATGCAAAAGCATACCCCCTCAACCTAGCAGCTGTGCGTTTGTCCTTGTTATGACTGAAGGATGTCCTGTACTCGGCAGATCTCCCTTCTTCCGGTCCTCTCTTCCTCCCTTCTTCTGCCATCTCTTCCCCCTTCTGTGGAATCTGAGGTAAAGGCTCAGAAAATGTGCCCTCGTCTGACATAACAGAAAGGGAATGGTGTTGTTTTAATGTTTTCTGTGGTTTCTCCTGGTGGGAAATAAAGACTTTGTAGTTTGTCTAAATGGGACTGTGACCGGTTTCCTACATAAAAAATATTTCTGACCGAATGGTCTATTTCTAAAATTCTAGCATATGCTCCCTTATGTTA
The DNA here is from genome assembly GCA_004026545.1 of Mormoops blainvillei. NCBI lineage: Eukaryota > Metazoa > Chordata > Mammalia > Chiroptera > Mormoopidae > Mormoops > Mormoops blainvillei. The sequence goes on from PVJD01001470.1 coordinate 139,662, forward strand.
TTGGTCTTTTAATTTATATATTCTCTCTCCCCATGACACCTCAAAATCTATATCTTAAACAACTTTGTTCAGAGTTCCCAAATTCAAACACTGTGACAAATGCTTACTAAATGTTGAAATAGTGAAAGATAAGTCTTTTTATAGAGAAAGAAGCAGTAACTGGGACTGACCCTGGTAAGGCTACCAAGTTCTCAATGCTGGTCATCAACCATCCCTCATACTTCCCACAAAGGCACTTCTCGTGAGGTTACCTTCTGTTGTTTAGTGCTTCCCACACTTGGTAACACTCCCAGATTTGCCATTCCCATGTATGGGACGCAGTCTCTTCCTCCCAGAGGCTCACAGCCTAGTGGAAGCCCATAAACACATGATTACAATACAGTGTGTTTAGTGTCTTGACTTAAGAAAGCGTAGATTGCTCTGGAACACAGTAGAAGAGCGCTGACATTTGGGAAGAGTAGTTGATAACGGGAGGGCTCCCTAAGAGAGGTGACTCCTGAAGTGGCCAGGCGGAGAGGACAGAAAAGGAGGGAGAAATTAGGATGACCATAGGTAGAAAAGTGTGAAACAGTATATGGTTGGTGCAAGGCCACAAGAGGAAAGTAATTTGATGTACTAGCAACATAAAGTTTGCCGTGAAGATAGAAGATACTCTCGTAGAAAAGGACTGGATATCAGAGACATTTAAGGCTAGGACCAGAGCACTTCTCCAGGTCGTCCTTAGGATCAGTAGACCTTGTCCGATTTGCCATCACGTGCATGTAAGTGGAAGACAGCAAGCAGCCTTGGTACCTGGTCTTTCTAGGCCTGTTCAACCAAGGCCCCAACATGGTTAGTGGTAGCCCAGCTAAAGTTAATTGCTTTTACCTGTCTTATTCCCAGAGACCAGAGAACCCATTCCATCCTCATGGAATCTCCCATGGTCGTTTGTGCAGGACATTGGCAGAGTTAGTAACAGGAATGAATTAAACGGTTGGCATTTTGAACTCCAAGACAGCATGGCAGGAGAGATCCTGTTGGCAGCACGCCTTTCAGGCCTACCAAACAAGCCCTTTAACTTAGATCTTCGATGTGACTTTACTCCAGCTCCCTATAGGGCTGGTGCCTTACAATGAGGATTAAGTATTTTAGTTTGTCACAAGGCTGAGAGTGTCTCAGTTTCATAACTTGAATACTTCTGGTCATTATTAGCATAATGCAGTTGTGCCGGTGTGTTCCCCTTCAATCAAGACAACAGTTCCTAGTGTGGTTAGAAAAAGCGTGAGGGGGAGTCTGAGAAGAGGGCTCTGTCTCGTATCAGGAACACTGACGCTGAACAGTGGTGATTTTCCAAATGTTTCCATTGTAGTGTCAAAAACGCTATTTCTCTGCCTGGCACAAGCTGATTCTTGATCACAGGATTAAGCTGGGGAAAGCTGGGACCCTGTCCGACTGGAAGCTTCAGCTGAAGGTCCTGAGGGCTTGGAGAGACTACACGAGATCTCAGAAGTTGGAGCAGGAGAAACAAGCCATGGAAAATTACCTTAGGGAAGAAAACAGGTACCATCATTTATACCATGAAAAACCATTTAGCATGTTTATCTAGGACAACTTTCCTCCTGAAAAATCCAGAAATGAACTCTAAAAATGCTGTTTACCGGGATTATCTTGTGTGCTTATAAAATATGGTAATCACTGTTTTCCTATGTTTCATCCCAAACTAGAAAAAATTTAGCTGAAAACTATAAGCAAAAAAGTATTTGATTAAAATATACTAATGTGCATGCTTTCCTTTTTTAAAGAAAGTATTATGCTTTTCCCCTCGTCATCTGATGTAGTAGCATTGCACTTGGACCATCTTACAATTCAAAAGACAGAGTTTGGTTTATACGCCAGTAATTCACATTCGTAGAAATCATTGTCTGCACATAGAATATTAATTAGGGACGAGGGAACATCAATCTGAGAGGGCAGACCTGCCAAGAGTGATTCCTCCCATTCCCCCATCTTTTGTTCCTCATCTTATATAGAGGTTTTGACACCTTTGTATCAACTCCCTCATATTCTTGTGAATGACAGAATTTGTCATTCACAGTGACAGATGAAACTTTCTTTGCTCCATCATCTTAATTAAATACATTTTGTTCTTTTCATTTCCAAATTTAACTTTGCATTCTTGAACCAAAACCATAAATTTAGAAGGACCCCTTTCTTTATCTGGGAGAGGGCAGTTCCCGTTGTTCACGTGTGTGTGTCTGCTCCCTTCTCTACCAGCAACTCTTACTCATTCAGGGTGAAAAATTAAACAAATGGTGTGTGAAAGCACTGGGCCCTCTCCTATGTAAGGAGAGAGTGGCACCTCCTGGAGTTGTACAACCCTGTGACAGCATTAGGCCCTGGGGACGACACACAGGAGACTGATGCATGGCCCCTTGTCCTCCAAGAGCTCTCTATTTTGTGGGGAAAACAAGATCTAGAAATAGTAGCGATACTGAGCATCATCATAAACTGTGTGATGCATCCCCGTCGGATGAGACCTTAGCAGAAGGAAGGGTCGCTGTGACCGAGGAGCCACCTGCAGAGTGCCAGGAAAGGCTTTATCAAGAAGATGGGCCTTGGGATGGATTCTGCCCAATAAGTAGGATGTTCCCGGGGGGAAATGGGGAGACGAGGTGAGGGCGTGGATTATGGCCATGCTGACAGGCTGGAGATAAGCAAGCACAGGGTTGTAAAGCTCATCAACTTGCAAAAGGCCTTTAATGCCAGGACAAGGAGTTTAGATATTCTTTTGTAATAAAGATAAATTCTTGAAGGTTTTTAAGCAGAAGGATGACCTAGTCAATTTTACTTTCTACAGTATGCTGGGAGAAATCTTTATAAAAAAAAAAAAATCAACATAGAGAACTCTTCCATAATCCATTTCTAAATTTTCAGGACCTAGTGATGGGCATCAGGGATTGGGATGATCATCTAACTGAAAAAGGAATGGCTGAAAAAGGGTTGTTGGATGAAGAAGGGCAAGTGGCCGTGCCGTAGAAGGGAAGCAACATGCGCGAGGGCCCAAAGGGGGCAGAAACGGAGGTGGTGAAGCTACATGCCAGAAGAAACTTGTAGGAAAAATAATCTAAAGAACTAGATATGCCTTTCCAATTAAACTGTTTTATATAAAAACACTAAATGGGGATTTCATAATAGCATAATATGCCAATTTTTTTTTAAGATCTCAGAACTTTCTGCCTCGTATCTGTGAATTATTTTCAGGTGTCTATTTTTAAATGTTCAGGATGGGTACTACATTTTGTTAAAACTGCAAGAGATAGAAAATACTTAACTTATAATAATTTTTTACTATAATACTTTGAGCAAAAATACCCTAGAGAAGGAGTGCTCTAATCCAGCCCCTCATTTTACAGATGCTAAAAGAAGCCCCAAGACGGGAACGGTCATCTTAAGACTGTAGAGTTATGAGCGGCTAATCCAGAACTAGTCCCTGGCCTTTTTTATTCCAAATCCGATACTTTTCCCTCTACCACACAGCTCCTGTGTTAAGTAGCATCCAGGTGATGGTTCCCTAAGAGAATCATGTTTGTCAGCTATATTGTAAGTTACTTTAGATAGTTTCAGAAAAGAGTGGTAATTAACAAATGACAAGTCATGCTAAAAACATGAGAAGACAGGATCAATTAGGCATAAACCATATGTTGTGCTGCTCTGTGCATCTTGTTCTTTGTTCCAGAAACTGGTTTAGGATATTAAGTTGGGAGATTTTGTTCAAAGAAGGTTGGGATATGAAAGGTGGAGAAAAAAGCTCAAAGGTAGTTGCTGCAAGCAGAAATCAAGGAATGTCAGTGGGATTGAAGGTGTCAGGAATTCCCCGTTTCCAGCATTCTTTTGGGCAATCATTTCTGTAACACTTTTGTTAATCACGTGAGATTGCCCTTCCTCCGTACTTGCTTGGGTATCCAGGTGAGAGGCCAGAAACTGAATGGCATCGGAAGCTGGTAAAATTCCTGACGTGTCTGTCAGAGAGGCAGGAGGACAAGACTTGCATTGTCTGGCTCACTTTTAAGCTCTGAAACAGAACTGTGTTATCTTCTACTTTTCTCCCTGAGGGCTGCCTGCTGCATTATTGAATACGTTAGCGTTTTTCTTCCCTATTCCCGCATTTGCATCATTGCTGTTTTTATGTTCTGCATCAGATCTCAGCACTGATCAGATCACTAGTATGTGGTTATTTATTTCTCATTTCTCACTGCCTTTTTAAAAATTCAAGACACTCTTTAGATATCTCAGATTGTCCTAAGGTAGTAGTATTAACTTACATGAGAATTTGTTGTATATTTTCAGGTTCTTTTATTAAAGATTCCTGTAGGATAGGTAGTATAGGGCTTTTTTTTGCGGGGCGGGGGGGTGACATCATTTTAAGGAGGAATCTGAAGCTTAAAAACTTTTGGTCACTGACCAGTGTCCCATATATGGTGACTGTTCTGACTTCTTGGTTCTATATCATGCACCAACCACTAAGTATCATTTGAGGTGTTGGTTCTAAGCATCATGGTTCATATCTAAATTTCTATTTAAACCTTTTTATATTTTATATTGTTCATTCTTTAGAGACGGCCTTTCTCTGCATCAATTTATATATTCTTGCCAGAAATTCCCTGATTTCAGCTTGGAAGCATATTGGAGCAGGATGTTTTCCATGAGGGAACTCTTGTCCTTCATTTTTATGATTATCTGGGAACTGCGTCTGAAACCATTTCTTTAGTTTATCATACCCAAGCAAATCACATCTGGTTGAGCTTTTAAGAAATATAAGTGATTTTTCACTTTCAGAAATATTTATGTTTTTTGGTGTCATCTTTTTAAAAGCATAGAAATTGGCGTATCTGGAATATCGTCACTCTGCTGAAATGAACTGCAAGGGCAGAGGAGTAGAAGCAGCCTCGCCTCTGGGTCCCTGGCTTTGGTTTCTATCCTTCTACCTCGGTGCAAAAACATAAATTATTAAGCAGGTGCTCAAGTCACTTTCATAACCGTTGTAGAGTGGGCTCTAAGCACTCTAGTGAACATGCATTTTTTTTACCTGTTTTCTTACTTAGTGTTTTTGTTATATTTACAAAAATATTTTTTCTTTGTCTTTTTATAGTGTCCAAATAATCTCTTCCCTGACAGTCAAAACCTCAGTATTGTTTTGACTGTTCATGCTGTAAAAACATGAAATTAACACATCAGGTAATACATACTCCTTTCTGTGCAGATTGATGTAAATCAGATTTCACACTCATCAGAGCAATGTACATCCTCCCCTCTGTGGAAATTTATGATTTTCGCTTAAGTAAAGTGCTATAGAGTTTTGGGGGCTTTGTTCTTACCTGTGTTGCTACCTGATTTATTCTTATTTCCTCTAAAATTCTATTTCAAGGTTATTCAGTCTCAGATAATTTATTTTCATCAAAGTAAAATAATATACAAACGTCTGTTACCACCTATATTGTACTTTCATTACAAAAACCATCAGTCACCAAGTATTTATTGAATACCTATTATTAATTTGTTAAAAAGAAGCAATTAAATATAATTTTAAAATGCTGTTAGCAGAGTTGCTGTGTTTATCCTGAAATTCATTATTTTCAGTTGATTTTACTCTCACTAATTGGTTTTTTCATCTAACTCTTCTGCCATAGGTTAAAGTCTGTGACTCTAGAATAGTCTTTTTCAAACTAAGGGTTTTAACCATTAGTGGGTCCTGAAATCAGGCTCAAGATGAGCTGTTTTTTAAAGAAATAGAACATATTAGAGCAGAAATAACCAAGTGCATCTCTGGTAATAGGGTAAATCTTGTTTGGTGAAACTTTTGTTTCAGTTACGTACAGTTTTGTTTCATACATGTATGTGTAAATCTGCCAATGAATCACAGTGCAACATTTTTTCTTACTGTAGGTGGCAATTAAAAAGGTTTAAAAGTCACTTAAGTATTTAAGAACTGTAGAAATGTTCTTCTGACACATTGACTTAGGAACTTTATGACTTCTTTTTTGTTAGGACCCCCAAAAGTCCATGAGGAGAGTTAAGCATTGTTTATTTAAGAGAAATGGCTATGCAAATAGTGTGGTAGAGAACTTATTTGATTCTCCTTAACGAGATAAAATCAAGTAGGTATCTAAACACTATCAGGTTTTAAACTTCTAAACTGACCTGTTTATGATGGGACATAAGTTCCAAGCTCGATGCCTCACGCCGTCAGGGCCAGTAACCATCAGGTATGGATAGCGCTCAGAGAACTCTGCGCTGGAATTCTCGACTGGCCGCTCCCCGAGCGCCTCCTAATGGAGATTCCTTTTGGGAGGGAAATGTGGCTGCCAGTTCCTAACTCCACCCAGTCATGTCCCCTAATGTTCATGAAGTTTCCAGGCATCAAAAGGAAGGGAATGAACTAGAACCCCTACTAGACTATGAATGAGTTCCATGAGAGCAAGTGTCTGTCTGCCTCTCACGTGTGTCTAGTGTTTAACAATTATCTTCACAAGGCAGTCCTTCATTCACTCAGTTTTCGGGTCTGTAAATGAGTCCTTCTTTTTAGGGAACCTTTCCCTGACAAAGACTTCCTGTCCTAAGATCTACCTTCATAGTTTCATGTTGTCTTTTATAAGCCTTATACTTAATTGTTGACAATTCACTTCTTTTGTTCCTTTCCTTTCCTCCCAAACTTCTGTCTTCCTTTTCCGAGCATAGCTGGATGTCTCCTTCGTGCATTCATCTTTTTAAAAGTAGTTATTTATATACTTACTCTTTTTTCTCCTTTCCCTCTGAAAGCTCTCATAAACTATTTTACGATAATCAAAAAATGTAATATCTTTGTGACATGATAGAACAGAACAGTCACTCTTCCTTCTGGGTAATGTGTTGAGGTACCAACGCCTTCTATGAGCACACTCTTTCCACCAGGGAATTTTATAAAGCAATTCCATTTAGCTTAAATAAAAGGATAAGCTGGAGGTAACTGGAGCATTTCTGGAATTCTTTTGGACTTGTGTTCCATTTATATTACCAAATAACAAGCTGTCAATGGCTTCTTTTTTTAATGAAAGTTCTTTGTTTCTTAGAAAACAACAACTGGCCACTGAGTACAACCGCAAACAAGTTCTCCGGCACCACTTCACAGAATGGCAGCATTGGCACCGTGCAGGGATCTTAAAGAGAGAGCTGGCTCTGACAAAGGAGGAAACAAGGAAGAGAATGAATGAGTTGCTGAAGGCAGTATCACTAGGAAAACTCAGTGCAAGTGGGCCATCAGGCACCAGTCCACTTGAGGAGGGAACAGCCATGAAGGACCCACCTATACAAGAGGTACGTTGTGTTTCTTTTGCTTGGTCTTCCTGCTTATTAATCACTTGATTTTGAGCTTTGTGCCTGGGTAACTTGGGCTGTGTTAGCCATCGTCGGGTCGCCTTGGCTAGGCTATCTGAAAGATGAGAACTGCTGTAAAGCTTAAAGGTTAACTTTCAGTCAATGCTCATTTTCTTGAACTGAATCTATCTATAATCACATATAAACTTTGCTGTAGCTGAAACTTAGTAGAAACATAACAGAGAGAATTTAAAACTACTAAGAGAAAGACTCCTTCAGGGACAGGTAATAGAAAGCGTTGTTTACAACACTTGAACTCTTATTTGATCATCACACAACTCCTTCCTAAATGAGCCTTGTGACTTATAAGAGGGGAATATTTAAGCGGTTATTTTTCTAGGGAGAAAAATAATACCTTTAATTGTAGCAATTTGGTAGGAGAAAATGACAGAGAGAAAAGAAAAATAGCCTATAATTTCATCATTTGAGGGTAACCACAAATAACATGTTGATGTATAGCCATCTTGTCTTTTCTCTATTCAGGCATATACAATTTTTCTCTTCAGTGTTTTATTTAGCTTTAAAATTTTCTTCAGTCAAGTCTTTGGGGCATTAGTCTGTGATAATACAGAAAAAGGATGGGCATGTATCTTTCTCCTTAATAATAATGTAAATTTTTAACATGGGAATTTTTTTTATGTCAGTAAATCTACAACAGTAGTTCTCAACTGAAAGTATACTGCAGAATCAGACCACTAAATCAGAATCTCTTGGAGGAGAGCACCTGCAACTTTTTAAAGTTCCACAGGTGAATCCGATGAATACCCACTGGGTAAGGACTGCCATTCTGTGCCATTGTACTGTAATGGCTGCGTGATACTCTTGTCATCAACTATAAGCTAGAATCGCTTTACTTCCTTCTCTATCGCAGGACGTTTAAGATGTTTCCAGTTTACTACTATTGCAAACAAAGCTTCATTGACCATCCTCGTAGCTAAATCTTTGCACACATCCACAATGCTGTACTTTGGATAAGTACCTAAAAATAGAACGCACATTTTAAAGACTAGTACCAAATTGCCCTTCCAGAAATGTTGTACCAAAGAAGCACCTGTTTTCCTGCCTGATAACATTTTCCTGCATGATAAAAATAACATATTTTTCATTTTTTACCAAGTTAACAAGTAAAATATTTTCTTCTTATTTCTTAAACATTTGCAGGTCTTTTTTAAATTACTACTGAGATTAGACATTTTTTACATTGGCCATATATATATATCTATATATATATGTGTGTGTGTGTTGTACATGAAAATGGATGTAATAAGACAGATATATAGTGACTTGTCTCTTCATACCCTTTGTCCATTTTTCTGCCTGATTATGTATCTTTTTCTTATTTATAGGAGTTCTTTACATTTTTAAAAGTATTGTTGCCTTTGTTATATATTTTGCAAATTTTTTTCATTCTGTCATTTGTCTTTTTTGGTTTATTTATGGTGTTTGGTACTATGTACAGTTAAGTTTTTAATAAAGCCCATCCCATTAGGTTTTTTCTTTCATAATTGCACTTGTGTTTGAAAAGCCTTTCAGAGGAAGTCTTTTACGCTCATCTCTACCCCGGACCCCCTCCACCCCTCCACATAACGTTGTTAAGTACTTAAATCAGTGGTGCAAAATTAAATTGGGCACCAGAGGGTCCCCAGCCTTGTTTTTAACCCTGACTGCTGCTAGCAAGTAGCTGGTTTTAATTTAAGTTTTGTCTTTCAGCAAAAGGGGATCATGAGGATGCTTATTGGGACTTATGTAACGTTTTGGTCCTTCCCCTAGGCAATTTGTCTACCTTTATGTCAGTCAGATAATTTTGTTTCCCCTGAGACCCAGGAAAGTCTTCTATCTTAGGAAATAGCTATGTGGAACTCTTTACCTTATAAAAATCCACTGTTATTATCTTTAAATGAAAAAAAAAGTCAGCAGAAAGTATTTTTTTTTCCTGTGTAAAATGGAAAAATTACTAAATATACATACATAATTTAGACTCAAGAAGAAAGGTCTCCGAATCTCTGAAATCAAAAACAAAAGAATTTATCAAGAAAGGATAATATTGTTAAAAAACAGAGCAAATGAAAATAAAGGGTTGCGATAGACTCTCTAGGCTACTAGATAAACTCTAATCTTTTCTAGAGTGTAGAGTCTAACATGAGCATATGAAAATATAAAATCTTTAGTTAGGTGTTCATTAATTATTCAATCATAGGAATTCACGTACCACAAACACATATATTATACCTTGAAATTTTTCAGAATTACCAGTTAGCTAATAGGCGATTTTCTCTAGTCAGGCTGTTCGGTTCCGCTCTATCAAGTACAGTCTGTACCAGTAAGCTTTTCTTTCTTTCCCTTATTTTCACCTGAAAACGTTACCATGATCCAAAAGAAATCTTGTTGCTATACTCAAGGCTTTTACAGTCGTGCTGGGTTAATAATGTACCATTACCACAAAGTTTAAAAGGACCTAAAACGTGTACCCTGCTTGATGCTAAATTACTTAAACAGGTGTTGTAATGAATAAATGTCCACTGACATTTCTGAAATAGAAGCTTATTTTTAAAAGTATTCAACATGTCAGAGTTTCCACATACCACATCTTTCACTTTAGCTGAATCTACAGAAATATTTCCATCACCATGAAAAATATCTTTGAGTCCCCAAATACGGCACCCTGTTGGAGCTAGAAGCTTCTAAGATATACAAGATAGTTCACAGAATTTTTCTCCTTATACCACTGCAGATGGAAGAACCAAAAACTGGCTAGACCTTAGACCATGGCATCATACTATTCTGGAAGAGACATTTTAACTATGACATTATTGGGGCCAGGATAAATTTTTCTGACTAAAAATTCTGTTCCATTCCATCTGTATAGAACTTGTAACACCTCAGTCTGTTAAATGAGGTTTAAATGATAAAGCTTTGAAAACTATTAAGCCATATATTCATACAAAATATTATTAGGTAACATTATTCATATGTAATGCAGATGTTAGTCTGTTGATCCTGGGTTTGCCAACATTTTTCACATATAAGTTGTTTGGGAATAACTGGAGACTATAAACTGTAATCCAGGCCTTAACCCTGAAATAAATACTATGTGATTAATTTACTGCTGGCAAGAGAGGCACTGAAAGAACTATTGTTAAGAGCTCTTATTATTAAACAGCTATTACAAAGATCTAGTACTGATTAGTAAAATGTATTCCTTAGTTTTCAAAGATTCTTGAGAAAGAATATATCCTGCTACAAAATTTTCAGTCTTCTGCAAAATTCAGAGTTTATTCATGCAGATTGAAATTCCTGTGATCTGTATCGGGAGTATCTCACCTAATTCACAAATGAGTTTTCCAAATTAGAAAATTATAATAGCACATTTTTCATTCTCCTGGCCCATGTCAATGGTTCATACAGCTGTAACCACTCTTCCACCCAGTTTTCCTGGCCAGCAGCAGTGCACATTCTCGGAGTGGCTCCCAGAGCTAAGGCTGGTGGCCTCTGACATAGGCCAGGCCAGGAGCATGGGGCAGCTCTGGCTGGGGTGCAGGGCAGCTGAGCTGCTGAACAGAGCAATGCTGACTAGATGAAGCCAGATCTCATTGGCCAGTCCTTTTAAGTAGCTGAGCTATATAACCTTTTCCTTCTCTCTCAGGTTACAGCTGTACCCCTTTTGTGGGAAAAGCCTCCCTCAGGGAGCAGTGGTTGTATGCCTGGCCCCCACCTAGGAAAACCAACAGAGAGCATCTTGGAAGTTTCCCTCCAGAATGTCCCTCTGAACACATCTGACAACAAGCCGCCCGAAACCCTGGATGTTGAGCCCTCCCCGCATCCTGACAGCAAGGAAAAGTTCAGAACCACCAGCCAGAAAGCAAAACCCATTTGCATGAGCCATTTCCACAACCGCCATGCCTTCCAGCAACAGCTGATTGAGAAGCAAAAGAAGAAACTCCAGGAACAGCACAAAGCAATTCTGGAGCTGAAGGAAAGCCAGCGGCTGGCGGAGGCTCGGTGGGCAGCAGAGCGCGACGCAGCAGCCGCTGGCGCACAGAGCCGCCTGCTGTCAAACCCCAAAGCAGAAGAACCAAAAAGAACCCGCCCGGTGCTTTCAAAGTATGTCCGTTGTATCAGAACACTCTCTGGACTCATTATTTGGAATTTTTTGCTTTGTGGTAGATGGGCTCCTGAACTTTGCCTCGCTTCTAGGCTCCATGGTCTCTCCTTTCCTTTTCACTGTGCACTCTCAGACCAAAGAAACCCATGCCGGATACAAATAGATATTTAAGGCAAGTGGCTGCCTATAAGGATCCACTTACACAGGTAGCATTTGCAATGTAGCTGCCTTTGTCTAAGGAGCACTGGTAAAAGAGAAAAATACTTGCTCCAACTTGATGCATGGGTTTCTGACTTTGTTTAGTGCCGAGGAGACAGGACAGACAATGTCAGGTCCAAATGGAGCAGTCCCTGGGGCTGGCCAGTTATCTAGCTTAAGTTTATAGTTGTTTTGGATAAAAGTAAACCTCTTGGAGCCTGGAATAAGAGTCCAAATTTCTTAAAAACTAGTTTAGACGGTTTCAGATGTGCTTGAGACATACTCAGCGTGTGCAATAAATGGTAGGATAAGAACTCGGTGACATCTATTGATTTGAAGCACTGGGATGAGAGCCGGAGGGCCGGACTCACACTGTAGACTCAGGCCAGTCACTCAACCTTCCCGTGCCAATTTCTCTAGTGGGTATAATAATGCGTAGTTATCTCAGAGAGGAAGGATTAATTAAAGTTTTTAAAATTCTTTCGAGTTCCTCAGGTGCAAAGGCTTTGAACAAAGCTGGTTATTGGTCTGTGTTCTCTTTTGTTCCCCCTCCAGTTCACCTGCTTCCCCTGGGATTGAAAGTACTAGAAGTAACTCCCAGAATTATCTCTCTGGACCCAGAAGGAGCCCAAAGAAGCTGTTGGCACCCCATCCCATACTTAAAGGCAGGGCCGTCTTGGTTTGGTTTTGGTGGTGGTTATCTTCCCTTATGGAGTAGAATGTGCTGGGACCGAAATCTGAAACTCTTGGGTTTTGAGGCTTGGCAAAACCTGGTCAGTCTAAGAGGGGTAGACACGTGGGATGTGGAATACAACAGAGAGCTCCACGACTTTTTTCCCAACTCCTCTGCCAAGCTTTTTGGCCTTCCAGCCAATACCAAAAAATAGTTGCTGAGAGGTGTATCATTTTCCTGTAACTTAAGATTTGTATTGTGATAAGAAATAATGGGACAAATACACACATGAGAAAACACTGAGTATAGTTGCTAAGAAAAAATATTGATAAAGATCACCTATCATTGTGCTTTGTTAACATTAAAATATTGATTAGTTTACAGCAATTTACATCAAGTTAGCACATCATTTGATGATAGGCTTTTAGTAATGAAATTTATAAACCACCTATTTTAATTTAATAAGATTTTTGATAACATAGAAATTGTTATTTAAACTAATCAATACTGTGAAAGAGAAGCATTCTTTAGAACCCACCTAATGAATCTGCTCGTTGTTTTCACTGCAGTCACACACTCTACATATGTCTGCACATGGTGGTAGGCACTTTGACAATTATATTGTGTTTGGTAAATCTGATTTTTCTCCTCTGGCAAGATTGCTGCCCTAATAAGAACTGATGTCATCTGATTGACACTGTACCTAAAGTTCATTCCTTTTAATGAAGAAGTCAGCCGTCTTTGCATTGACTCCGCCAGGACAGCAGTTTATGCCATCTTTGTCCACCACTGAGGATAATCAAAAAATGCTCAGCTACTTTTCAAGTCATCTTTGATGACCAGCTCCAGAAAAGAGGAGGGAAGGGCACAGAACCAGAGACTGCCTCTCAGGGTTCTCTCACTTCAATCCATTTCTGCCTCCTTAAAGACAGCCTCCCTCCCGCCATCTGTGGCACCCCCACTATTCTTTTTCCAGCAAAGCAGACACTTGGTATCTGTAAGACATGGCCGGGTGAGTTTTTTTTTTTAATTAATCTTTAAAACTTGGACTTAAATTCTCTCCCCCTGTAACGTGGCACAAGGAACCGAAAGTAACCATTGGCTGACTTAGGAGAGCAGAACTTGGTGCTCCTCCCACCCGTGCTCCTCTTCCTGGGAAAGTCAGACTGATGGCAGTCATATCATCAGACCATCTTGCACATTTGCTTCTTTTGGACTGATATTTAATAGACTGTTGAGAACAGAGTCTGACACTCAAATTCATTCAGATGCCAGTTCTCCCAATGCTTAGTACAGTTCCATTTCCTGCCCATCTGGATATCCAGGCCTTAAAACTAAATTAAAATATATTCATCATGACCCTAAACTTTAGTTTGTGCTTGTTGTTACTACATATACAGACATATGTATAGTGATTTAGGAAAAATTAGTAGACTCAATTGGATTTGAGGAATAATTCCATTTTTAAAGAACTTGTTAGATATAACTAAGGTTTAATACATTCATTAAAGGAATTATCAAATTAAAATTCTGGTTTCTGGGTTTCATATACTAAAAGTATCATCAAGGTACATTATCTTATTTAAACCAGTAAACAGTTATTCTAATAGAAATGTAAATGAAAGCATAATCTGCAAATTATTCATCATTGCTGAGGAAGGGATTATAGTTCTTTAACCTTTAGGGAATATATATACACACCTAAAATTTACATATTTATATTTTACATAAATTTTATACGTATATACTTCTGCGATTATGAACACTTAACTTGAAAGAAAATCTTTATAACACCAAATTTTACTATAACAGAGACATTCATTTTGCGGTGTTCCTTATATTTTTGATATTGGAACTCTTACTATTTTCTAGCCATGGAAGAGAGAGCAGCTCAGCGAGCCGAACGTAGGCGGCTCTTGGCAGAGAACAAGAAAAAACAAGACGAGGAGAAATTGGTAATAAATCAAGAATGCAAACTGAGGCAAGGAAAAGGATTTGTGTAGGTCTTTATTAAAAAATTAAACCTAGCTTGTTTAATCCTAAAGAGACAATAGAGTTAACCCAACTTTGGCTTTTTGCCTACTGGCCTGAGCTCTGACAATTTTAGGAAAATAAAGGGGAAAAAGCATGATGTTGATCATTAGTATAGCAGGAAATGTTACATAAGTTGATGGGAACTAGCAAATTGGAAAATGTACATGTAACCAAGACTAATGTGTTACAGGTAGATGTTCCGCCTCACATGTTTGCAATGGTGGATAGTTCTTATCTTTTGAAGTTTTGACTTGGATTGTCAGAAGCAAATTTTATGCCTACTAAGAAAAACTAGATAATACTAACGGGTATGAGGGTTTTTTAGTGAAATGAAAGAAAAAATTTTCCCACACTGTACATAGTTTGGACTTAGTATTTCATAGATGAAAATAAGAACTAGGAAGTAATCCTTTTATGATAAAAAAAAAGTTAACGGTCTTATTCATGCTTAGTCTCATCTCCTAAGGAGAAGAGGATTCCTTGGAGAAACTTTCAAGTTATACAACTGACCACCTGTTGACTGGGTTTTCTGCTTTTATCACAGAGTGTAAAATTTTTCCAGAGACAGGGTGGGTACTTTGGTAGATACTTAGCTTTCTTCAGCCTCAAGTGAAAAGATCATATTTCCATACGAATTGAGGGTTCTGATTTTTACAAATTCTGGTCTTAAACAGGCCCAGTTAAAGGCGCAAGAGGAGGAGCGTCAGAAGAGGGAGGCAGAAGAAAAGGAGGCTCAGCTTGAGAAAAAACGAGAAGAGAAGAGACTAAAGAAAATGGTCAGTAGCATCTGTCTGGTCAGTTGCCTGTCTCTTGAAGCCGGTTGTGTGCAGTGCTGTGGCCCTGTGCGCTTTCCCCACGCTGGAACTTCTGTCTAGAACACTCTGTTCTCACCACCATCCTTTTTCTCTGTTTTGTGAAAACCTCATTTTACATCTTAGTCCAATATGACTTCTTCCAGATCAGCCTTTCCGGCCTCGCCCCGCCCTTCTCTCCACCCAAGGTGAGGCTAGGTCTCTCCCCGTGGTCTCTGAATGTACTTCCTTCAAATTATTACCAGGGCTTTAAATTATGCATTTAGTCTGTTGTTGCTTTATTTATGTCCGTATCTCCAACTAAGCTGTAATCTCCCTAAGAGCGGAGGGAGCAGTCCGATGTTGCTTACTGTTGTACTGGCTGCCGCGCACTGAGCGCAGGAGGAACTCAGCAAACGTGCGACATGAGCGAATAAATGCACAAATGGACGGAAATACACATGGAAGAAACAAGAGGTAAAACTCTTATTTTCAAGGGTTGTCAAATTATAGTTGGAGAGATAAGGCCTTAAAATACACACCTGTCAGATACGGTATAGTACAGCATATGGTTTTGTGCCTCACAGACCAAAGAGATCGATAGAGTCATGCAAGGCAAGATCCATGAAGATTTTGGAGACATTAGAGGCATTTTCATAGAAAAGAGGTTTGAACTGAAAATTCTATTGGGGTTCTTGAGAGAAACAGAACCAGTAACATATAGGTGTATGTGTGTGGGGGGGAAGAGATTTATTATAAGGAATTGGCTCTCATGATTATGAAAGCTGAGAAGTCCCACAATCTGCCACCCAGAAGCTGGAGACCCAGGAAAGCCAGTGATATAATTCCAGTTCATGGGGAGAAGAAGACGAGTGTCCCAGCTCAAGAAGGCAGGAAGCAAAAGGGGTCAGATTCCTCCTCCTTCTGCTTTATGGTCCTTTTGAGGCTCTTAAAAGATTGGATGATGCCCACACACATTTGGGAGGTCAGACTACTGAGTCCATGGATTCAAATGTTAATATCATCTAGAAAGACCTTCACAGACACACCCAGAAATAACGTTTCATCTGCACACCCTGTGGCACAGGCAAGTGGACACATAAAATTAACCATCACAAGTTCACGCCATTGTTAAGTTGGTATCCATACACATCTTAAACCAAACTAATCTTCAAATAAAGACAATAACAATATCATAACTCTGTCTAACATGATACAGCTACCCTGGGAGTACATTAACCTCTATCCCAAAAGAAGAGGCAAAGTCTCCAAGTAATATTTATTCATCTCCTTGATATCCTATAACTTAAATACTATGATGTAAAATGAATAATACTTGAATACCATGATATAAAGCAAATACATCTTATGTTATGTAATAAGAGAATAAGAGAGGAAAGAAAACAAAGATATACACACACACACACACACAAATATATTCATAGCAAAATAAGAAAAGAATACTCATGACAGTTACAGTCTTCATTTATGTAACCGGCCAAGTGGGTGTAGCTAGTATTTATAACTACTTTTTTCCACTTCCCACTCTACCCTTTTCCTTCAGCAAGCACCCCTGCTAATTGCAGTTTTTTACCTGGCGAGGAGACCCCAAATTTTCAGTCCTAAAGGATCTGGGCCATTAGTAGTCCAGTGTAGATTGGATTTTTGTAGTTTTCAATTGACCTTAATCACAGGGCAAGGTATTACTAAGATATACTCTAGCAGGGGTGTCCAACCTTTCGGTGGCTCCGGGCCACACTGGAAGAAGAGTTGTCTTGGGCCACATATTAAATACACAAACACTAATGAAAACTGATGAGAGAAAAAATAAGGTTTTAAGTAAATTTATGATTTCATGTTGGGCCTCATTCATACCCACCCTGGGCTGCATACGGCCCACAGGCTGCCAGTTGAACACTCCTGCAGAGTCTCTGGTCTTCCAGAAATAGTCTTCCTTACCTCCACGTGGAGTCGTAATCCAGTTTCCCTTAGTAATCAGGATCATTCACCCCAGCTAGCACTTTCTTTGCCTGTTGACTTAGAGTCATAAGGAGCCCAAAATGGCTGGGTGGCATTCTTAAATTCTAGTTCAGTAGAATCATCGTTGTGTCTCTTGGGAGAAGTAACCCCCTCATTGGAACAAGACCTCTAGACTAACCCAACACTTAAAGTCCTGGGAAAAGGAAGCAAAAATTGTGCTGGTGGGTCATTGGAGATAGTCCTGAGCAGTACCATACCCACTTCCATCTCTTGATTCCTGGACCCCATGAGTCCTGGCTACGGGAGCACCGTACCATATAATGGATGTGGATGCAAAGCATATACAGCCTTCTGGAGAACTTTCCCCAGACCTGCAAGGTATTGCCACCTAACTGGCACTGTAACTGAGTCTTCGAAAGACCGTGCCACCATTCTGGTCAAGCCAGCTGCTTCAGGATGTTAGGGAACATGCTAAGACCAGTAAATTCCATGTGTATAGGCCCATTGCCGTACTTCTTTTGCTATAAAGTGTGTTCTATGATCAGAAGCCATGCTTCCGATGGAACACCTTGATGGTGGACAAGCATTCTGTAAGTCCATGTAGGAGACCATGTAAGTCCATGGATAGTAATTTGGGCAGAAGCATCGTGTAGAGGAAAAGCAAATCTGTGCCCGGAGTAAATATCTGTTCCCATAAGAACACAACACTGCCCCTTCTATGATGGAAACAGTTTAATATGATCAACCTGCCATCTGATAGCTGGATGGTCAACCCAAAAAATGGTGCTATATTGGAGACTCAGCGTTTGGGCACTCAGCAATGGCTATAGTCAGTCAGCCTTGGTGAGTGGAATTCTGTGTTGCTGAGCCCTTGTGGAACCTCCATCTCTGCCTCCACAGTCACTTTGTTTATGAGCTCATTGGGCAATGGTAGGAGTGGCTGGGGAAAGAGGCTAACTGGGTGTCACCTGAATGGGTCAGTTTGTCTGTGGGGCAGAAGCCATATACAGTGTGCTATAATTCATCCTTTGCTAAGTCTGCCTAAGAAATCTCTAGATGCAGCTCACTTACCTCCCTTAAAAATGACATAAGCATTTCTAAAGTAGCATTTCCCAATATCTGTTCCATGTAATTTTCGCAGTTCCTGATATCAGCCTGTTTTCAATTACCTTCATAACTTGGTCAGATGCAAGCTGATTGTACTCGTGGGTCTATTTCTGGGCTCCCTATTCTGTTCTGCTGATGTTTGTGTATATTCCTTCAACAGTGCCACACTGTCCTTGATTGCTGTAGCTTTATAGCAAATCTTGAATATAGAAAATGTGAATTCTCCCACTTTATTCTTTTTCACAGTGTTTTGACTATTCTAGTTCTTTTGACATTCTATATAAATTTTAGACTAATCTTGTTGATAGGTACAAAAATCTTGCTAAACTTTTGTTTGTGATCATATTAAATTATGGATCAAATTGGAGGAATAGACATCTTAACAACATTGAATCTTATGAACATGGTATATCTCCATTTACTTAGATCTTTGATTTGTTTCATGATTGTCTTATAGCTTCCCACTGATTGTTTGTTTGTTTGTTTAGATTTATGCCTAAGTACTTCTTCTTGTGGTACTATTGTAAATGGTATTTTTTTTTAATTTCAGATTTTGTTTATTCATTGCTAGTATGTAGGCACACAATTTATTTTTGTATGTTTCCCTTGTATCCTGCAACCTTGCTAAGCTCAATTATTAGTTCTAGGAGGTTTTTGTGGATTCTTTGGAATTTTCTACATAAGCAACCATGTCTGTTAATAAAGGCAATTTTATTTCTTTTTTTCAAATCTGTATGGCTTTTATTTATTTTCTTGCCTTACTGCACTAGGTAGGTATAGCAGCGCAAGGCTGAGTAAGAGTAGTGGAAGAAGGCATCCTTGCCTTGCGGCCTCTCACCATTATTGTCATATATATTATATATGAGTGTATATGTACACACACACACACACACACACTCACACCCAGTACCTTGTAACTTTCATTGCTTTAAATAGTTATATATTAGTGTAATTAAAAATAAGCTTAAGCTTATATTTACCTTTATTTCTTCCCTTTCTGATGCTCTTTATTTCTTTGTGTAGATCTAAGTTTTTAACCTTTATCTTACTGCTTCTGCCTGAAGAACTTTTATATTCCTTATAGGGTAAATCTTTTGATAGTGAATTCCCTTTAAAAACAACAACAACATTTTTTTCCCTCACCTGAGGATATGTTTATTAATTTTAGAGAGGGAAGAAGGGAAA
Organism: Mormoops blainvillei; assembly: GCA_004026545.1. Taxonomy (NCBI): domain Eukaryota; kingdom Metazoa; phylum Chordata; class Mammalia; order Chiroptera; family Mormoopidae; genus Mormoops; species Mormoops blainvillei. The sequence continues at coordinate 159,121 of PVJD01001470.1, forward strand.
AAGAGAGAGAAAGAAAAAAACACTGATGTTGGAAAAACATCAACTGGTTGCCTCTTATATGCACCGAGACTAGGAATCGAACCTGCAACCTACGTTTGTGCCCTGACTGGGAATCAAACCTGCAGCCTTTTAGTGTGTGGGATGACACTCCAACCTACTGAGTCACTTGGCCAGGGCCCCTTTTGTTTTTGTTTGCCTGAGAAAGTTTTTATTTCTCCTTCATTTTTGAATGAAGCATTTTGGCTCAATATAGAATTCTGGGTTGACAGTTTTTTCTTTCAACACTGTAAAGATCTTTTTGTTCATTGTCTTCTTGCTTTCCAGGTTTCTGACAAGAAAACCAAGAAGTTTGCTTTAATTCTTAGTTTTGTTCTTTTGTAGGTGTGTCAGTCTGCTCAGGCTGCCATAATAGAATACCACAGAGTGGGCGGCTTAGATAACAAAAAATATTTTTCACATCTCAGATAAGGTCTCAGCATGGCTAGTATCTAGTGAGAGAGCTCTTTTTCTGGCTTGTAGTTAGCTACCTTCTTACTGTGTCCTCCAATGGCATTTCCTCAGTGCGTGCACACAGAGGAAGAGAGAGAGAGATCATGTGACTTCTCTGATTTCTCTTCTTATAAGGGCATTAATCCCACCCTTAGGACCCCGTTTTACCTTAATTACTTCCTTATAGGCCCCATGTCCAAATACAGCCACATTGGGGGATCAAGGCTTCAACATTCCACTCTGGGTGGCACGCAAACATTTAATCTATAACAGTGGGTAAGGTGGGTTTTTCCTACCAGCTGCCCTCAAGATTTTTACTGTATTTGGCTTTCAGCAGTTTGAATACGATATGTCTAGGCGTGGTTTGTTTGTCTGTTTTCCCCTGGTTGGTGGTCTCTAAGTTTCTTAGATAGGTGGTCAGTTATTTAAAAATATGTTTACTCATTATTTCCTCAAAAATTTCACCTGCCCCCATTCTTTTCTTCTCCTTCTGGGATTCCATGAAGGAGACTGTATGCTTGTGTTACATTGTTTGATATTGTCCCTCGGCTCTTGGATGCTCTGTTGTGTTTTTCACTGTTTTTTCTCTTTGCCGTTCAGTTTGTATAATTTCTCTTGCTTTAAGTTCAGGTTTCTTGATTCTTTCCTTAACTGTGTAACATTTAGAGATGAGCCCATTGAAGGCACTCTTTATTTCTGTTAACATGTTTTTGATTTCTGATGTTTTCATTTGACTGTTGTATATATTGTCCATTGTCTCTGTGAAAACTACCTGTCTGATCTTGAATGATGACTACCTTTTCCATTACAGCCTCTGCTGTTATCATAACTTATTTAAAACTTCCTCTCTCTGATACTTCCAATATCTCTGTCATATCCGAGTCTTGTTCTGATAATTACTTTATCTTTTCAGGCTTTATTTTTTGTCTTTTTGTATGTCATTCGTATATATATTTGGAAGCCAGACATGTTGTATAGAACAGCAGAAACTGAGATAAACAGGACTTTACTGTGGAGATGTGTGTTAATCTAGCCAGGAGTTGGGCTGCATTTGAAGTGTGTTAATTATATGATTACCATTGTTGAGGTTTGTTGTTGCTATGGGCACCATAGACTTCAGTTTCCTCTAATGACTTTGTTTTGTATCCCCTTTTGGCCGTAGGTCTTCCCTTGTACTGTTCCCCAGAGAGAATCTTTCTCTTGCAGCTCTCTCAGCTGCACTCTATTTTATTACTGGAGGTTTGTTAGCCTGCTGGTAGGGTGTATACAAGGGGGAGCGTTCTCTAATGTTCTGATTAGGTTTTGTTCTTTGGAGGGCACAAATTGGTCATTTAGGAGAATTCTGCTCCTACTGTAGGAGTAGAGCTTTCCCTTACCCTTCGGTTCCATTCTTTCAGTATCCACTATATAGTGTATGACCTGAAAGCCCTTCCCTTTGCGAGGTTCCCCCTCCACGTAGATGAGATAGGGGTAGTGGTCTAGACAGAGTTCCCTTCCCCCAGCTACAGTGGCACTCCACTGGTGCCCTCAGGTGGTACCACTTGCAGATGAAATCTTTTGTCCCCTAAGGGAGAATGGTCTGGGCAGATTTTGCGGTGGTCGCTGTTTCTCTCGCCAGCCAGAACCATGGTGGGAACTTAACTGGACTCTCCCTGATTCTCTCTTGAAAGCCTGCTGGAGTTCCTAGAAGAAAGGTTTGCAAAAAGGGGAAATGTCCATATAGCCGTGAGCCCCAGGAGTTTCCTTCACCTTTCTCATGCTGACCTACCCTTAGCCTCCAGCAGTTCACCCAAATTTCTGGTTTATTTGTTTTACTGGCTCAAGTGGTATATGGTAGCTTCTGCCTCAGACAAGCAAATGCCTCTGGTTCTGTGTCTCCCTAAAGGGGCCTATTTCTTCTGATGTACATTGGCTTCAATTCTCTGATTGGTTCATAAAAAGTCATTAATTTACTCTGTCCAGCTTTTTCTTGCAGGAAGATTACAGCTTGTGTAGAGCAAGAAGAATGATACTTTATGGATTAATAGGTTATTTTATTTCTCTCACTGTATCAAACCAAAATCTTTCCTTTTTAGGAAAGGTAAAATGTAACTTTTGTCCCCAACAATAGACAAAAAGGTTTTGTCACATAGACTAGTTTCTGTTTACTAAACCAGCTGTTTGCAGCTGTCTCAATTGAAATGGGTGCTTTACCGACTGGTTGTTTGAGCTTTCTTTATGAGCACATTTAGATCTCAAATGTACTTGGCAGTTGTGTCCTTTTGCTTCTGGCATAGAAGCTCTACACAATGCGTTTTTCTCCACCCAGCTTATTCTCTGTAGTCTTATTCCTTCTATGCATCATCTTCTGCACAGGTGATTCTTTACCCCCTTGCATACTTCATGGAGCCATCCCCAGCAAGCAGCTTCCAAGGTCATAGCAGTGTTATGGACATCGAAAAGAGAATAACGTTGCTAAACCAGTGCGTGCTGTGACTTCTCAAAGGCAGTTGCATCTTGGATGTGTTTCATGGAAGCGTGCTTCACCTCTTTTAGTTGGGCACTTTTTTGCCCAAGTTTATCAGCCAGTTGTTCAACAGTGGTGCCATATTTTCTAATTACACAGATAAGTAACCAACTGCTAATATGGTAGAAAGGTCTTTAGGGCACTCACATATATTTCCTGGGATAGAAAATACAGATAAGTCAGATAAGTCCTATTTTATCGGTTTTAGGATAAAGGAACTGGAAGAATTTCTCAGGAGAAAGCGCATGACCTATTTGTCTTCCATATTCAGGAAAAAGTAGTTGAGCATCAAGACTTGGCTGTCTTCTGTTTAAGATCCTTGTTATCTGCAATTCCCCTGTACCTAGATGTGCATCATTTCTCAGAGAGGGAGCCACAGCAGCAATGGCAGGAAGTCCTACCTGGGACAGCATGGTCACTGATGGTCCACGTGTGGCTTAGTGACCTTTAGTATCAGATACAGCAGTAAAATGGCCTCTCACAGGTTTCACACAATGATCTTTTAAAAATAAAAGTCTAGCCCTGGCTGGTGTGGCCCAGTGGATTAAGTGCTGGCCTGGGAACCAAAGGGTCGCTGGTTCAATTCCCAGTGTTGAGAACATGCCTGGGTTGTGGGCCAGGTCGCCCGTAGGGGGTATGTGAGAGGCAACCACACACTGATGTTTCTCTCCCTCCCTTCCCATCTCTCTAAAAATAAATAAATAAAGTCTTTAAAAATAAAAATCTAAACTTCTCTTAACATCTCATTGCTCATTTTTGATAAAAGCTTACTTTCCAGACAATGACTTCAATGGCTGTATAAATGTGCTTTTCACTGATAGACAGTTGACGAAGTTTGTGGTTGAAAAGGTAATTTTATCAGAGAAGACCAGGTAAGATTTGAAGTCTTCCATAGTTGCTTAACAAGCATATTTGTTAATTTAACAAATGCCATTAGAGCATCTACTATGTGCTAGGGATTGTTTTAGGTATTAGAATAGAGCAGTGGAGAAGACAGACAACAGCCCTGCCCTCAAAAGTTTTATGCTATCTGGGGAAAATAGGTAATAAGATAACAGCTAAAGAAGTAGGGAGATAAAGGTATAATGGGGGAAGCAAGATGGGAAAGGCCTCTCTGAGGAGGTGATATTCAAGCTGCTGGATGCCGAGAAGACCTCTTCAAGGGCCACTGAGGGCATGTTAAATGTGAGATGCCTATTAGACATCCAAATGAATATGTCAGATTGGCAGATGAATATATAAGCCTGGACAAGAAGATTGTAGTAAGGAATCTTGGAGTCAAAAGCATGTCAATGTTTTCGATGCTCTAGAAGTGAATGAAATCAACTTGGGTAATGGTCTGGATAGAGAATAAATATGTGATTGATTTCTAGTTTCATAACATTATCATCAAAAAAGATGCTTGATATGATTTGAATCTTTGTAAATTTATTAAGACTGTTTTGTGGCCTAACATGATCTATCCTGGAGAACGTTCCATGTGCACTTGAGAAAATGTGTATTCTGTTGCAGTTAGATGTAATGTTCTTTATACATCTGTTAAGTTCATCTGGTTGAACATGTAGTTTAAGTCCAAAGAGTCTTTATTGATTTTTCTGTCTGGATGATCTGTTCATTGTTTCAAGTGTGTTAGTGAAGTCCCCTACTGTTATTGTATTGTTGTCTATTTCTCCCTTCAATATGTTAGCATTTGCTTTCTGTACTGAGATTCTCTGATGTTGGGTGCATAAGTATTTACAACTGTTATAGCTTCTTCATGAGTTGACCCCTTTATCCTGATATAATGACCTTCTTTATCTCTTGTTATAATTTTTGGCTTAATATCTATTTTGTCTGATAAAAATATAGCTACCCCTCTCTCTTTTGGTTTCCATTTGCATGCAATATCTTTTTCCATCTCTTTACTTTCGGCCTATGTTTGTCCTTAAAGCCGAAGTGAGCCTCTCATAGCGTATAGTTGGGTCTTATTTTTTCTGTACATTCAGCTACTCTGTTTTTTGATTGGAGAATTTAGTCTCTATACATTTAAAAGTAACTATTGATAGGTATAGACTTACTGTTGTCATTTTGTTAAATTTTCTGGCTGTTATGAGTTCCTTTGTTCCTCTCTTTCTTCCTTTGATTTGATGATTTTTTAAATGATATACTTTGATTCCTTTCTCTCTTTCTTTTTGTGTGTGTATATCTACTATAGGTTTATATTTTGTGATTACCATGACGCTTATATAAAATACCTTGTAGCTGATAACTTTGTATGCATACAAAAACTTTATTTTTATACTCCTACCTCCCCTGTTTATGTATTTGATGTCATAATAAACATTTTTAATATTGTTTATCTCTAACAAATTATTGTAGTTATCATAATTTTTACAGTTTGTTTTTTAACCTTTATGTAGAGTTATAAGTGATTCACCCACACCATTACAATATTAGAATGTTTTTAATTTACCTATATATTTCCCTTTACCAGCGAGTTTTATACTTTCAAATGTGTTCATATTACTAATTAGCATCCTTTTGGTTTCAGTTTGAAATCCCTTTAACATTTCTTGTGAAGCTGCTCAAATGGTGATGAATTCTTTTGGCTTTTGTTTGCCTAGGAAACTCTATCCATCCTTCAATTTTGAAGGACAACTTCACTGGGTAGATCATTCCTGGCTGGTAATCTTTTCTTTCAGCACTTTGACTATATCATTCTACTCCCTCTGGCCTTCAACGTTTCTGCTGAAAAATCCACTTATAGTCTTATAGGAGTGCCTTTATATGTAACAAATTGCTTTTCTCTTTCTGCTTTTAAGATTTTTCTCTTTGTATTTAACTTTTGATGGTTTAATTATAATGTGTCTTGGCTTATGTCTCTTTAATTCATCTTTTTTGGTATTCTTTGGGCTTCCTGGATTTGGATGTCTGTTTCTTTTCCCAGTAAGGGAAGTTTTCAGCCAGTATTTCTTTGAATAGTTCTCATCTCCTTTTTCTCTTCTTCTTCTGCAACCCCTATAATGCATATATTTGTCCCTTTGATGATGGTGTCACATGCCCACTCTTTTGCATTCTATTTTCTTCTTGTCCCTCTGATTGGATGTTTCACTACTCTGTCTGCAAGTTAGCTGATCCTTTTTTCTGCTTGATCTAGTCTGTTGTTGAAGCCCTATGGAATTTCAATGCAATGATTATATTCTTTGGCTGTGTGCTTATGTTTGGTACTTTTTTTATATTTCCTATCCCTGTATTGAAATTCTCTATTTTTTTAATTCTTTTTTCTTCTTCTTGTTCTAATTGGTTGCTTTTTGCTTCCTTATGTTCCATCTCGTTGATTTGATTCTTGACTTTATCCACTCTACTGTTGTTTTCCTGTATATTTTTCTTTATTTCAGTTAGTGTATCTTTCATTTCTGACTAGATCTTCTTTATGCTGTTGAGATCCTCACTAAGCTCCTTGAGGATCCTTTCAACCAGTGTTTTGAACTCTGCATCTAATAGATTGCTTATATCTGTTTCATTTAGCTCTTTTTCTGGAGTTTTGATCTGTTTTTTCATTTGGGCCATGTTTCTTTGTCTCCTCATTTTGGCAACCCCCTTTGTTTGTTTCTGTGTATTAGGTAGAGCTGCTTTGACTCCATGTCTTGGTAGTGTGGCCTAATGTAGTAGGCATCCAGTAGGGTCCAGTGGTACAGCCTCCCCTATCACCCAAGCTGGGTACTGGAGGTGCTCCCTTCATGTGGGCTGAGTTCACCCTCCTCTTGTAGTTGAGCCTTGGTTGCTGTTGGCAGGTCAATTGGATGGATTTACCCAGGCCAATCAGCTACAAGGATTGGCTGTGACCACTTACCACAAATCTTTGTCTTCCGTGTAGGATCAGCTATACAGGGTCAAGGTGGTGGTGCTCTGATGTGGTCTGTAGCTCTCCACTGGGTGCACTGGCCCTCTGGTTTCCCAGGTGGTGCAAGCCAAGGTCAGCCCCGACCTGTGTTTTGCATAAGGCCACCCTGCCTGAACTATAAAACAGTCTAAGAAGGTTGCTACTTGTGCTGGGGTTGGAGATTCCCAGACAAAGCCAAGCTGTGAATCTTGGCTGGCTGCTGGTAGTGCCTGGCCTGGGGCTCACTGAGGCCTGGTGTTGCTTGTTTGATACAATTTAGGAAGTTGTGAAGCATGAATCAAGACAAGCCATTCATATGGAAAAGCAGCTTGGGTGGGTCTGTAAGCTGGGTGGGACAGAGTTTCTGAGAATCTCCAAGGCAGGTCAAACATTGCTAGCCAGGTTGATAGAGTCTCAGATATGGTACCAGCTTGCTGGCTGTATTGGGGGAAAGGGGTTAGAAAAGGGACAATGGCCTTTGCTCACCTTGATGCCAGAAACTTCAGTCTCTCCCTGTATACCACTGTGCCTTTCAATCTGCTGCCCCGGTGCTGGAGCTCAGAGGGAGTGAGTCTGAGCAGGTGAGGCCATGCGTGGGTTCTTTAAGAGGAACTGCCTGGGCTCCAGAAATTCCTTCCACTGACTCAATCACTGCTGATTTTTGCAGCCAGAAGTTGTGGGGACTTATGTTCCTGGCGCTGGAATCATTAGCTGGGGGTCTGGTTTAGGGCTTGGACTCCTCGCAATCAAAGTATCCCTCCCGGATTTTTATCTACCACATGTGGGTGAGGGAACAGCCTGTTTCATGTCTCCACTCCTGCTACCAGTCTGGATGGGTTTGGTTTCTTTAATTCCGTAGTTGTCAGACTTTCATTCAACTCAATTTCTGACATTTCTGAGTAATAGTTGTTCTATATTGTAGTTGTAATTTTGATGTTGTTATGCAATGTAGTGAGCCATGTCTACCTATGTCCCCATCTTGACCAGAAGTCCTAATGCCCCTGCACTCATTTAAAAATTGCTCCTTTGTTTGCTATAGTCCTGTCGGAATGTGTTGTAAGCTCCATTGGCTATCAGAGCCAGTGATCCAGGGGCCCATCCCTCAGATGGTAGTCACGAAAATTGTCGTGCCAGATGTATGCACAAGCTTCTTCCAGAGATGCTGGCAATATGGTTTTATTACTGGAGCCAGCTGAAGGAGGAAGGCTGGGTAAGGGCCAACAAGCTCCACCACCATCTAGAGGTTTGCCACCAGCTCCTAGATGCATGCTAAATTAGAAGCCAGACCCTCAGACAGCTGCTTGTAAAGTATGCAGTCAAACCCCTTTAGGAAAAGACTGGGAGGCGGGCATTTTGCCTGTTCTCCCTTAGGGCCGAACCCTAGGGGGATAGCTATCTCACCCATCCTTTAAGAGCTGTTTCTTTGCTATAGTTGTGTCTTGTGGACATAAACCCCATTGTTTTTCAGATCTAGGTGTTTTGGGGCCCCTCCCTTGGGTTGTTTTAAAAATTGGGGTTCTATTTGTATGTAAAATCCACATGTCCACATCCATATGACATATTTTGCAGCCATTAAAGGGAAGGGTGTCTACCCTGGGACATTTTTTTAAGATGAATTAAGCTCTGGTAGTAATCAGGGATCTTGTTCTGTTTTAAAAAATCATTTCTAAAAAGATACATAAGAACTTGCTAATAGTAAGGAGGGAATCCAGTAGTGTGGGGAACAAGAATAGGAAAGGAAACTTTGTTGTACACCATTTTCATCAAAAATTTCTACATAGATGTAGAACTCAAACTTAATTTTAAGAAATTTTTTAAGAAATGGAGTTCTAGTAGGTACATACATTTTGCCTCCTTGCACAACCAAGAGAAGGACAACGACAAATTTAAAAACAAAAATCAACCAGAACTGCCAGAAAATCAAATTGTATGGAAGCCCGACAACCAAGGAGTTAAAGAAGAAACATTCATCCAGACTGGTAGGAGGGGTGGAGACGGGCGGCTGGGGCAGAGAGGATGCATGGCAAGGTGGCAGCTGGAGGACCGGGAGGTCCCACATTCGCATGTGGATAAACTGGGAAAAACAACTTGGGAGCAAGCCAGGGTTCCCGTGCAAGAAAAGAAAGCCTCAAAGCCTCTGGCTGTTAATACCTGCGAGGATTACAGTGGCAGGAGAAACTCCCGGCCTCACAGGGGAGTTCATTGGAGAGACCCATGGGGTCCCAGAACATACACAAACCCACGAGCCCAGGAATCAGCACCAGAAGGGCCCAATTTGCTTGTGGGTGGTGGGGGCAATCACTAAAAGCAAGGCCAGAGCAAGCAAGTGGCATTGTTCCCTCTCTGACCACCCCCCACATACAGTGCCACAACGCAGCCATGTGAGTTGCTCTGCCCTGGCAAAAATACCTAAGGCGCCACCTCTTCCTGTGTAACAGGTGCATCGAGACAAAAAAATATGGCCCAAATGAAAGAACAGATCAAAACTCCAGAAAAAATACAACTAAGTGACAAAGAAATAGCCGACCTATCAGATGCAGTGTTCAAAACACTAGTATTCAGGATGCTCACAGAAATGGTTGAGTGTGGTTGCAAAATAGAAGAAAAAGTGAAGGCTGTGCAAAGTGAAATGAAGAAAAATACACAGGGACCCAACAGTGAAGGGAAGGAAACCAGGACTCAAATCAATGATTTGGAGCAGAAGGAAGAAATAAACATTCAACCAGAACAGAATGAAGAAACAAGAATTGAAAAATATGAGGAGAGGCTTAGGAACCTCTGGGACAACTTTAAACACTCCAGCATCTGAATCATAGTGGTGCTAGGAGGAGAAAAGGAAGAGCAAGAAATTAAAAACTAATTTGGAAAAATAATGGAGAACTTCCCCAATCTGTTGAAGGAAATAGACTTCCAGGAAGTCCAGGAAGTTCAGAGAGTCCCAGAGAAGCTGCACCCAAGGAAGCACACACCTAGGCACATCATCATTACATTACCCAAGGTTAAAGATAAGGAGAGAATCTTCAAAGCAGCAAGAGAAAAGGAGACAGTTACCTACAAAGTAGTTCCCATAAGACTCTCAGCTGATTTCTCAAAAGAAACCTTACGGGCAAGAAGAGGCTGGAAAGAAGTATCCAGAGTCATGAAAGTCAAGGACCTACACCCAAGATTACTGTATCCAGCAAAACTATCATTTAGAATGAAAGGGCAGATAAAGTGCTTCCTAGATGAGGTAAAGTTAAAGGAGTTCACCATCACCACACCTTTATTATATGAAATGTTAAAGGGACTTACCTAAGAAAAAGGAGATCAAAACTTTGAACATTAAAAAGACAACAAACTCACAACTATCAACAACTGAACCTAAAAAAAGAGAAACAAAAACAAACTATGCAAACAACTAGAACAGGAACAGAATCACAGAAATGGAGATCACATCAGGGTTATCAGCTGGAGCAGGGGAGAATGGAGGAAAAGGTACAGGGAATAAGAAACATAATTGGTAGGTACAAAATAGACGGGGAAGTTAAGTTTAATATAGGAAATGGAGAAGCCAAATAACTTATATATGACCCATGGACATGAAAGTGAGAGGGATTGCTGGAGGGAGTGGGGGTGCGGGGCAGAGGGGAATGAAGGGGAGAAAAAAAAATGGGCCAACTGTAATAGCATAATCAATAAAATATCTTTTTTTTAAAAGGAGCTCTAGATGTATAGTCCAACACTTTGCTCCTCAGAGAGAAGCTGCTAGTTGGAGTTCCCTCCGTATCGTATGGTGCTGTGCCGGGATGAGTTTATGGCAAGAACGTGTCTCAGCCTTTTCTACCCATTTTAACGTTGGTATTTCCTCATTTGCCCAATACAGAAGAGTCACTCAGCTAGGTTCTGGGTTTCTTCCAGAGGGAATTGCTCCACGTGTCTATTCAGTGCATCCGAAGGAGAAGGGAGTTCAAGAGCCTCCTATGTTGCCATTTTGGTCCTTCTTCAGCATTTTTACTGTTTTTTCAGAGAGAACTAGAGAAGCACAAAAGAATTAAGAGGAACCAGCAGCTGGAAGCAGTAGCCAAAGATCATTACGAAAGGATGTTGCTACGGAAAAAAGGCCTAGAGCCTTGGAAGAGATTGAGAATTCAATGCAAGCAAAATATGCAGGTATAATGTCATAGTCCTTCCATCCAAAATTTGAAAATGAACTTTTCAAATAGGATAAACACCTAATTAAGGTCTAGGTGTTGTTTGGTGATGTAAAAGCCAGAAAGATAAATGAATTGAATGTTTGTATTTATTTATTTTGGATAAAGTTTAGATATGGCCTTCCAAGGCAGAGAAAGATTTCTATGATTGTATAGGTTTAAAAAAAAATAGAGTAAATATTTTATTATAGACCCTCAAGGTAAGACAAATAGAGGTCTCTCATTATTAGCAGTGTTTAATAAAGGGAAAAATAAGTACCGTAAGGTCCATTAGTCAGGTTTCTGCTGCGATAACAAACAGCCCCCAAATATCAGTGGCATGTAACTCAAGCATTTATTTTCTCATTCACATGTCTGTGGAACAGTTGTGGATTAGGGTCAGGTCTCTTCATAGCCGCTCTTTCTGGTTCCAGCAGTTATTGAGGGCATGTTTTTCACTTGGCAAATGCCTGAGGTAACAAAGGCCCAAACCCTGTTATGTAAACCCATATGAAACCTCTGCTTGTATCATGTTTACTAACATTCTGTTGGCCAAAGCAAGTCATACAGCTAAACTACTAGTCACTGAGGGCTGAAAGAGGCTTATCTACTACATTGGGAGGCACTATGAAACCATACACGAGGAAACATTGATGTGAGAAGCATCAATCAGTTGCCTCCCATCCGCACCCCAATCAGGGATCTAACCCACTAGCCAGGGCTGGTCCTTGTTTTTGATTGAGTAAAATCAAGAAAGGTATGTAATTTAGAAACAAAATAGAATCTTGGGTGAATAACCAAATTAAATTTTTAAAAATTCATTCAGAAAAATGTAAAAATAGAAACAGGAGTTTGAGCTCAAAATAACAATTATAGGCATTCTATTTAGAAAACCCAATTAAAATAAAAACAGATCTGAAACCAGCATTTTCAAAAGTTCTTGTTCATAAAACCATCTGGAGAACTTATAAAAATGCACATTCCTGGTCCCACCTCCTGGGGCAGGGGATAAGAGAAGGGGGGCGGGTATCAGGGAATCTTCATTTCTAAAAAGTAGCCCAGGGGATTTTGATACAAGTGGTCTGAGCACCATATTTTGAGAATCAGCTCTCTAGTTCGTGCAAGTGTATTTGTTTCCAATTGCTGTTACAACAAATTAGTACAATCTTAGTGGTTTAAAACAACACAAATTTATTATATTAAAATTCTGGAGGTCAAAAGTCCAGAATCGGACAAGCAGGACAAGTTCCTTCTGTAGGTCCCACGGGGAGGATCTGTTTCCTTAAAAGCTTCTAACAGTTGCCTGCATTCCATTGCTCATAGCCTCGTCCTCAAGTCACTCCGATCGCTTCCTGATCCTCCTGTCTCCCTCTGACAGGACCCTTGTGATTACATTTAGGGCTCTCCCATATAATCCAAGACAGTCTCTCCATTTTAAAATCCTTCACTTAGTCACATCTGCAGAATCCCTTTTACCTTGTACGGTCACCTATTTACAGGTTCCAGAGATCAAGACAAGGCCATCCCTGAGGGACCCCACTATTCAGCCTATCACAACAAGATAATAAAATTTAGAACATTAATAATCCTCTCCATCTCTTTCAATTTGTAGATACGGAAACTGACGTGTACACAGCGCATTGGTTAGAGCTAGAGTGGAGGTCAGCACCGCCTTCCTCCAAGGGCCCCGCCCAGCTCTGGCGTGCCCTGTGCTGTGTAGGAATCCGAGGTGGCTGTGGGTGCCAAGCACCAGTTGAAAGTAAAACAAATTAAAAAGTAAAACGAAGAGTTCTGGAAAGCAATGAGGAAGGAACAGCTTCTCACCCATCAGAGTTGGCTTTCAGGAAGTGATAGAAAAAAATTAAGAGAAGGGTCCTTTTAAACAACACCCGGTTTGTTTATAACACTTTCTTCAGAAGGGTTATTTAGCATTTTCCCTTAAACTCACATGTGCTTGTTTTTCTGTTGTTTTTGTTTTAAAGATTTTATTTATTTATGTTTAGGGAGGGAGAAAGAGAGGGAGAGAAAATCAATGTGCGTTTGCCTCTTGAGCGCCCCCTACTGGAGACCTGGCCCGCAACCCAGGCCTGTGCCCTGACTGGGAATCAAACTGGCAACTTTTTAGTTCACAGTTCGGTTCTCAGTCCACTGAGCCACACCAGCCAGGGCACATGTGCTTGTTAAACAAACAAAATTAACTTCGATGACTGAACTCTTTTCTAAGTAAGGTTTTATTGGTCCAAGTTCTAGCCCAAAGAAGACGGGTCTTGGGGCATAAAGTCTAAATCACCAGGAGTATGACTAGGTGGAAAAGACAGCGTGTCCATGGTCCCAGAGTTTTGCAAGCATGTTTGTACATCAAGTAGGGAGGAGAGGGGAGAAAGAAGTGGTCTGAAAGAATTTTCATTAGTTATAGGCAAAGAGGTTGGAGAAGGTGAAGCGGGACTAACATAAAGAAATGTTCACTCGTGAAAGTTGTCTGTGGGCAACAGTCTGGAAAGCACACGTGCAAACAAGCGGAGGCTCCTGGAGTTAGATGGTACCTGGCTAAAATAATCCATGGAAGTAGCCACCTAGAAATTAATCTGAAGTTTTGAGAGGCAGTAGAAGGAACGTGAGCAGTCACTAACAGACTGGCAGCTCTGTCTCTCTCGCGTTCTGGACACCGTAACTCGATTTGGAACATCTGGGCGTCCTCTCCCTCTCGTGCTGTGCTCCATTTAAATCCAGCAACCACTTTGAGGACTTTTAAGGAACCTCCTGAGAATCTTTTTTTCCTTTCTGGTTCTGTTTTCCCAGAGGAGGAGGAAAAGGGAGGGGAGCAGGCTTGTGTCTCTGGCTGCGCTTGCCTCTTGGCTCCCAGACTGGGAGGAGCAAGGACATGCAGCCGCCTCAGGTGCCACAGAGACCTCCTGTGGTGGTCATTTTGACCAAGGAGCATGACCGCCAAGGGAGTCACTTGGACCAGTCACACCCACAGTGCGGGGGGCCAGGTGAGGCTTAGAAAACTGTATAATTGGAGAGAACAAAGAGAGGATTTTTTCCTCTTACCTCTGGAAAGAATATAACAGTTACTTTATATAATCTATAAACTCTGAGTTGTATGTTTACTTTGATAGAATGATGCTCTGAGACTTTTAAGTTGGTAAGATATTAAATTATTCATCATGTTATTTTTCTATCAAATGGTTTTGTGGTTTATTGATAATGTCTAAATTGCAGTGCTTGTGACAGCTCATTCTACAAAACTAATTGAAAGTATTAGTGTTTCCCCAATTAGACAGTGGTTAAGTACATAGAAAAAAAAGAGGTTTGTTATGGAGTTGCTGTCTAAGCTCCAACAGAACAAACTGAGTATGTTGCCAGCCACCCACTTCAAAACTCAGTGCAAGTGAAATAATGGCTTTGGAGGTTGTTTATTCCAGTCTCCTAACAACCAGCCCGTCGCTCTGGTCTTCAGGGAGTCAGCATTGAAAGGCTACGCATGAGATGACTCTAAAACCCCCATATTACAGGGTCAACAGTCAAAGCTGTTGGGACATAGATTATTCCCTCTAGTATGAGAATAATCCTGTATGTGGGTTGCAGCATCATTTGCCAAGGGAATGTGTTTCCTAAAGTGATTTAAGATAAAAGGAATAATTTCCTTTTCTTATTTAAAAAATTGCCCAGGCGGCCAGAGAACATCACTCCTTAGCCCTGCAGAGGAAGAGCCTGCTCGCCTGGCTCCAGTGCAGTCAGGAAAGCCTGGCAAGGAAGACGGCCCGGGCCCGACAACTTTATTCGCAGACGCTGCTTAGGAGAGTCATCCGGAGCTGGCTCCAGGCAAGGCCACGGGGGAGGGCGCTTTACATACGCGTCTCTACTCAGTCCTGTGCAAGAGAATGCGAGGCAGCCCAGACTGTGCAGTGATTATGTTTTTTCAAGAACAATATAAAATAGTCGATCCAAATCACTGCCTTGAAATGAATGTGAAATTTCAGTTTTTTGTTAGTATAAAATCTTAAGCATTTTCTTTTTATACAGTGTTTATCTCTGTAAATTATAATGTGTCATTATATCAGCTTTTGATTTTCTACTCCTTTCTTGTCCCGAATTGCTCAAGTGATTTTACTAGAAACCTGCCCCCTCAATTCTTGTAACTGTTTCTACCCCTGTGGCTCCATTATTACTTCCTTCATACATTACAGAGGATATTTTTTTGGCTGCCATGTTCTCTCTTTATGCCTCCAGTGTCCTTTGTTTTGTGTTTGTCAGTTCCTTCTCTTCTGTGCTGTTTATTTGTCCTAATTCTTTGTGACACTATTTGACTCACTTCTATTCCTTCCCCCATCCGCAGTACCTGACTGACCTGGAGGAAGAAGTACAAAAACTGTGCATACATTTTCTTCAAAAGAAGATTTTCAGGGCCTGGTTTAACATGGTCAGGGAGGCCGAGATCGATTCTCAGCGCAAGCACAAGATCGCGGCAGAGCACAGTGACAGGTGAGGTTTTGATCTCTGAGGAAATTCACTCGTTGACTTCACAATTGCCCTGCAACACATTCTGTGCCTGGAACATGTCTGAAAAGATGAAGTGGAGGCTGGGAGAGCTGGGCATTCAGACACCAGGAGGAGGTGGGAGCTCCAGCTCAGCCTGGCTACGTGGGACTCCAGGGTCTCCATCTTTAAAATGAGGAGGATGCCTGCCTTCTCTGCCTCCCAGATTGGCACACGAATAAAATTATGTGCAGTACATGAAACAGACTTAAGCAAATGTATGTGTTCTTTATTCCCTGGGGAGTGAGGTATTTGACATATTTTCCCTTGTTTTGTAATTTTAAGTGTTTTGGATAGAAATGCTCTAAATTGTATTAATGCATCTCTGACAATAAACAAATGATCTGTGCTTTTTTGGTGACTGGGTGTCATTCCCTGTGAGCACAATGTGGAGGGCAGCAGCGTCCACATTCTGCCGTGTGAAGACCGTCCTGTCGGCATAAAGGCACCACCTTCCCCCAGTGGGTCTCCCTGGCCGCCTGTGACCTGCCGGTTTCTCCCGCCCACTTGTGTCGCTTTCTTTTAATTGTTTTTTCCCATTACCATTTAGTCCCCTTAGCTTTATTTTCTTTACAGCATTTCTCAACCTGAATTCCAATTGTGATTTCCATGCCTTTTTTATATGTTTTATTTGCATAAGGATTATTATTATAAAGTTTCTAATGTGGAAAGTTAACTTCCCTTAGTATTTCACATTTTTTCCTTTTTATTCCTAAAGGAGGATTCTCTGGATCACATTTCAGACATGGAAGAAGTTTGTAAAATTTATGAAAGAGGAAAGAGTAAGAGAAGAAAGGCGACAGCAACTCCGCAAGAAGGTAGCTGAGATCCTCCCAGACTTCCGGGTGCCGGCCCCACCGTGACTCTGGGTTGTGCCAGTACACGCTTGGCCCCTTGTGAGCGGAGTGCGTGGTGCGCAGCGAGCACCAGCCCAGCGCTCAGGAAGGGACTGTCCTTTGGTCCACAGCACGTCCGTATCGTTGCCACCCACACCCACGCACATAACACCTGCATCTAGCTAGTTATGTTCTATCAGATACTCTTGGATCACAGGGATTATTTTTGAATTTGTACTTTTTATTTTTCTTGGGTTGCTAATCAGTTCACTAAAGCATTTATCACAGCAGGATCATCCAAAGGAACTGTTCCTGTTCCGCTGTTCAAATGCATCGTATATATTTTTAGCATCATAAACTTTACAAAGGACGAGTGTTTGCTTGCCTGAGCTTGTGGAGGAAAATGTGTCCTCACAGTTTAACGTGACTTGTTGACAAATGTAACTTTAATTACATAGAAATTAAAAGTAGTGAGTACATAGAAAAGGAGTCATACACAGTCAGGCGTCTAATACCTTCACATCAGCAACAGGTATTCTGCTGGACTCCGTCCTTTTGCCCACCCCGGATGGAAAACCGCGTATCAAAAGGTACTCAATGCAGCTGCCGCACAGGTAAAAGCGTCTCCGAATTTCAGAGAAACTGGGGCACCGAAGAACTGCTTTTCTGTGCACCTACTAAGCAGGAAGGAAAGTATGGCAGTCTGTTAAAATGTCTGTTCTACTGCAACCTCTAAATAATATTTGATCTGTCTTCTAGACCTCAGCTCAGCTTGACACACAGGTGTCAAGACATTTATCTTGAATTCAAAGACTGTTTTAATCTTTAAGGTGCTGGAGACTGTAAGGAAGATCCCTTCTGTGAACTGAATTATCTGCTAGAAAAAAAAGAATTCCATTGCAAAACACATTTATCCCAACAATTTCAAGTAGCAGGTAAATGCGCACAGTAAAATGATTAAGTCCCTGGCAGCCCTGAGGT
This sequence comes from Mormoops blainvillei, assembly GCA_004026545.1. Classification (NCBI taxonomy): domain Eukaryota; kingdom Metazoa; phylum Chordata; class Mammalia; order Chiroptera; family Mormoopidae; genus Mormoops; species Mormoops blainvillei. The sequence goes on from PVJD01001470.1 coordinate 176,503, forward strand.
AACTATTATTTAGTAAGTTGTAAATATGAGTTGATAAAGTAAAATTCTGTGTGTTCAATAAATTCTGTTGGTATCTCTTCCTAGAAGGGATATCTAGCTATCCCACCTGCAAAATGACTTGTCCTTTTTTCTAGGCAGGATGTGTGATTTACTCAGATATGAGAAAACACCCTAAATTGAACTTTATTTCTTCTGCAATATCCCTGTCCCCACACCTCTTCAACATGACTATACAGCTGTCATCTGGAAACTCTTCTAAGACTAGTGGCCACTAAAGTTACAGTTAGAGAATCTTGGCTGATATTAGCCCCTAGAACTCAAATACCAATTTTATTTTAGTGCCTAGCCTTTACATAAGGGCGAAAATATGCCAGAGGCCTAAATAAACTCATAAACCTTAAGTTTTCTCTCTTAAGCTTTATTTTTAATTCACCTCAAGCATCATTTAGAAATTGAGTCTTTATGCAACCCACATTGTCTGACTGAGCCAGTAAGAACTTTTTACCTACTTATAGAATCTTCCAAAGAGAGGTAGGAAAAAAACTTAGTAAATTACCTATGTTTCTTGCTGGGCTATCTTAAAGATATGATTTGAAATGTTACTGCTACCAAAATGCCCAATAAGCAGCATCCGTGGCCTGAAAAACTGGGAAAGTAACCACCAGAAAAATGAGAGTTTTAGGTGCACAGGCTGGGGACATCCAGGTGTCCAGAGACCACCCAGCAACAATGCAGGCTTTTCTGAAAGCAAAGGAGTTCAGGAGACACACCACCAAACACCAACCAGTTTTGTTAAAGAAAGCACTTTATTTTCCATTTAAATAACTTGGTCACAGTACATTATTTTACATAAACGGCAGTAATTTTTTAAAATTTCCATTTGAAAGGCCTTGTGTCTGAGTCTGAGGTGATAAGACGATATGAATACAAGTATAAAAACAGTGCAAAATGTTTAGCCTACCGCTTCTAGAGCTGGCTTCAGAAATCCCCCTTCATGTTGCTGGGCCGGTTACATTAAATATTAAATTGATTATTAAATATTCCTGGGTTTCCATTAGTCGATAACATCAGACCCAGAAACCTAATCAAATGAAAAGGCTCAAAAGCCCTAACAACTCAAACCATCAAACTACCCAGCCCATAGGATCACAACAAGTTGAGCTTCTTGCAAGTTCCTAACATGGCATCTTGTCAGTGACGCCATCTGAAAAAAAATACAGGATTTTAGTTGCATCAACAACTGGAATAAATCTGGTTTTAAAGCTCTGCCTTTAAAGATGAATTTTCTGGAAGTGGAAGGTGCCATCAGTAAGCCTGGAGCAGCAATAAGTCACAAGCCCAACCTGGAAACAGCCACGACCTCCAGGAACTCTGTCCTCATTAAGCATTCAGTCTTTGGCCTGCTGCCAATACTAGAGTGAAACACTTACGCCAACTGAAGTAGGGAGAATTGTCCATTAGCAACAGGATCAAATTTAGCTGACTTGACAAGTTTATGGTAGCCACAGCAACTGTTTACAACAGCAAACTGAACTTTATTCAGCGCTAAGGTAAGCTGGGCTCTCACTCTCCGCCGGCACCGCCTTTGCAGTGCTTAACCCAGAGCGGCCCGCTGCTCAAGCTGCCGGTGGGAAAACCAGATTCCAATCAGGTACCTCATGCAGCAGTTTCTCTCATCCACTGCTTATGTGAGGAAATTCTCTCTTAAAATGCAGGGGACCAAAATATGGCTAAAATAAAGTCAAGTCATATAAACCTGCTTACCTAATTTAAAAGAGACCCTTAAACCTGACAAAACATTAATTTTTAAACATCCTGGTTAAAGCTGCTTCTATGTCATAGTTTTGCTTACATTAGTTGAGTTTTATAATAAAAATCTAATGTTCTACCCAATGGAAATATAGTCTATTAAGCAGACTGTGAGTATTACAAAGAACCTTGTTTTTCTGGCAGTGGGAGATTCTAGAATGTAAAAACTTTCTCTTGCTAAAAATATTCAAAGTACCAAGGACTACTGCATAAGAGAAGGTTTGTAGCAGTCTTTCTGCTAGGCAGGCGGTACCGTGGAAGACAACAATCTCTACATTCACCAAAGGAAAACACTGCTTAGATAGCACAGATTCACAGTGTCCTACTCAGACACACAGGTGGCTAAGGTGTCACAAGCAGCAGAGTGTCCCTGAAACACGCTTACGGCTCAACTTGATCAGCACCTGAGAAACCCAGCAACGAGTTGTTGTTACAATCAGTTTATGTCAGGTGGGCCCAGTTATAACCACGGAATAGTCCTGCGTGTCATAAGAAACATTTTAAACATTGAAGGATTTTCTCTTTTCATGTAATTCTGATCCTTAACTTTCTCCACTGAATCTTCCAAATAGACCCATTTCTCTTTTCAAGAATAGTACCCCCAGCATGACAGCAATGCTGATTAGAACAGTGTCGATCATTTACTACGCTCCACATCCAGTATGTTTAGTAGCAAGAGGCCCAGGCTGTGGGAAGAGAGACGGGGACCTAGTTGTCTGCAGTTATGTGGGTGGCGTGCTCCTATGGCCAAGAGACGCTAGTATAGCGGTTTGCAGGGCAGCACCCCATGGCCACCACCACCAAATGTTTCTCTGGGGCACTCCTGTTTGCAGAGGCTTTGTCCTTTAGACGACAAAATCCCTCCAACAGTTTCAGAGCATAAAAAGCTTTAAAAGTCTAGGAGTGTCGGCCAAGGACGTCCCGGAGCCTACAGAGCGCTTCTCCTGGAGCCGCTGTGTGCTCTCCTTCTAGTGCAAATACTTCAGTCGGCTTTTACCTCCGACAAAACAACCGACATTTTCAAAGGTTTGAGCTTTGTCCTGTAAACTGCCAGTCATGATATTCTCAAAGAACTTAAAATAAACCTCTGATTCCAATAAGCCAGAATAATATACAAGGAGTCCTTATCCGAGACAGGGACACCAAGTCACCCCATCCAGGTAATGCCATTAGGGGTATGTGGCTTTAAAGATGGCGACATTCGCATTTTCTCAAATCACTTGTCTTTCTGGTGGGACTCATCTTCATCACGTCATATTTTGATTGTTTTTAAAGATTTGACAAGATGTTAAAATTACTGACTATACTAAGGTTTCTATATGTTATTATCAACTGCCAGACAATCAGAGTTGGTATGTATCTGGTATTTAAGAGAGTACAACTAGAGATTTCTGGCCACATGCTGTCCTTGACATTATTACTGGCTCTCTTATCGCAAACCTACGCAGAAAAGAATCAGTTGCATCAGATCCAATGTTAATTCCAAATGAATGCTTGACCCTGGGCCAGGGAGAATGCATCAGTGTAGAAACCACACGCCAGCTAACACCCCCAGACTTGCTGTCTGGCTCATCCCAAGGGGACATGGAGCCAATCATTTGTTAAACTGTCTGGGGAGAGCAGCAACAAGCTGTCTTAAGGACAGCTTCGATTAACGGCAGGGCTCAGTGCTAGCTGCGGAGGGTAGAGTTGCAGGAAGCAGCACTAGTTCCTCTCAACATTTAAAAACCTCTTGTTACAGCGGGATGCACAGAAAGACTGAAAACCCTGGCAATACTGTCCCTATATGAAGCTACAAGCCAAGGCAAATTTAAGGACTCATGAATTGTTTTGGGGATTGAGAAATAAAAACTTGGGGTGGTAAACACACAATACAATATACAGATGATGTGTTATAGAACTGTACACCTGAAACCTATATAATTGTATTAACCAATGTCACCCCAATAAATTCAATTAAAACAATACAGATACAAAACCAAGTATTTCAAGAGATTTTTTCCCCATCTGAAATTGCCTCATCTTAATTCTGTGGCAGAATAGATCCATTATACATAAATATTTAATTCTTTATACATTTTCAGTTTTGAGGTATGATTAAAGAAACAACTAGGTATTTTAGGAGGAAGTAGGGAAGAACAGTAATCCATTAATTAGTGGAAACCACATATACTACCCTGTTTTTTCTCTCCTGGTGAGATACTTTTATCTAGGGAAAGGTGAATGAAAAGGAATGTGCAAGATAAGAGGGAAGATGTCAATCAACCCCTCAAAGAGAGTCCATGCCAGAATAATGTGAATACTAGAAGACGGATTATTGCAACTTAGTGCTATAGCTGACAGCGTTTGAATCACACGAACAAAAAAATCAAGCCCTTGATATTAACCAGCCACCCTACCCAGGAAAGAGAGTAAAGTGCTCCCTGTAAGGGCGTCTGTTTTCCTCTCCCAGCCTTCGTCGTAAGTGTGGCTAGCACCTTACCAGGTAAGACATGGAAAGAGGCAAAAACATTAATGCCTACTGGAGTTATTCAAAGTAAATCTAAACAATAATGCCTAAGAAGATAAATATAAGAGCTCATCACCTAAACTCATGACCACTGTACATTATACCAGCGATAACTAGAACTGGCATCAACTCCCAAGATCAGGGGACAGTGTAAATCCATCTGGTCATCTTGTACCCTGTTTGAGTAGTTAATGTCTAATACTTCCATAACTGTACAACATGGTATTCGGGGATCTTTTTTCACTCTGAAATGCTGAAAAGAGATTACTCTAATAATACTGGCTTCAATATTCTGACCTACAAACATTTTTATTTCAGTCTGGGGATTTTCCTAATAATACTTCATACCTCTGTGGTGCTTTCACTATTTTTTTCAGTGCTTTCCACACACCTCATCCCTCCTGTGCTTCTCGTGACTGCTCTGAGGTCACCGGGGCGGGCACTGGCACCCCACCTTACAGATGGACCTGAGACTCGGGGAAGTGACTCAACTAAGGGTCACATGGCTATTAGGAATTAAAACAGGGACTAGAAACTATCCTAATCCAAAACTCTTTTTCCCATACTCAGGGATGGGAATTGCTTCAATCAATTTGTGCATTAGCAATCCACATCCATTTCAATTTCTGGTGACTGAGCTAGTTAACAAGGTGACTGGAAAAGAATGGCTCTACTTTTGCTACTTCAATATAAAAACCTCCTAAGTTGTGAAGTCAGAAAAATTCATTTCTCCAGTCCAGTCTCTAAACCTGAGCATGGCCCTATAATGCCTTTAAGAGACTAGGGATAAAAATGAACATCCCACATGTACAGTGAAGTGTACGATGGGAGGACGCAGAGGGAAGTGGCTCCCTACCCCCCAGAGCTACCCAGAAGGCACTTCAGACAATGTCCTCGGCCGGGTCGTGGAATGGGCGAGTCCCCAGGGTGGAGAACTGGTGCCAGTTCCGCAGGAAGCCCCGATTGTACTGGCCTGTGTCCACGATGAGCCCACAGAGGAGCCGGCGCCCCGTCTTCTGTCGAAGGGCCTGCTGCACTTCCCTCTCGGTCACATTGTAACTGATGTTAATCAGCTGGATCAGGAAGATGTAGGCCATACCCGCTGTGACAATCACAGAGTACCACACGCAGGTGAAGGACAGCGCTGAGCTGGGAAGGGGGGATGGGCAGGTCAGGGCTACCGATGTTTTCACATTCAGAAACCTGTCACTGTCCCAACATCTTACACATGTGGTACTTACTCCAGAGGACTTTGGCACCTTCCCCCATTATCCCACTGGAAGATGCTTTTCTATCCTCAAAACACCAACAATCTGCTTAAATTAAGACTATTAACATGTCCTATTTTCATTGTTGGTGCCTCTTTTTCGAGTATTTTTTACTAGAATAGCAAGGACTGTTTCCTGCATTTTGTATCCCCCACACAACCAACACCGTGCCTGCCCTGATAAGGTTCAAAATCTGCTTGCTAAATGAATGAATAATTCCTCATTTGTTTTCTGAACTCAGGAGAAAATGAAGGCTCCACAAATTGGCTGTAAATATCCTCAAGGAAGCTGTAGGAAGTTCTTAATTTCCATTCTTTTTCAGTCCAGTACTGATGAGCACAAACACAGACACAACTCCCAGAACCAGAGGCCCTTTGCATGAGAGATGTGTGGGAGCCCCATCACATTTCAAATTCTTCTTCCTGAAGCCAAACCACCACACAGGACAAGAAAGCTCCTTTCAGCTCATTAATAAGACTGGGAGGAGAAGTTATCGATCAATGTCTGCCAACTGATTGTTTTCATTCAAACATTTGCAAATACCTTAGATGGAAATAAATTCATTCAGAACCTTAATTTGTTAAGCCAAAAGGGCCTCAGAGATGGTTCCATCACCACAAAGATGAGGTGATATGAATCACCCATACAGAGCAGTGAGAGAACCAACAGCAGGACTATTTTGTTTAAGTGGCCCAGAGAAAGTCTACAAAAGTCATGCTTTGTAACATACAGACATGTTCTGCTTTAGTACATTTGTCACAACGTACTAAGAATAGTTACGGAAGAATTTCAGTGTTACCGAAGAATTTCACAACCTACTGAAACTCTCAACATGGAAAGAAAAGAAACTTACCTCCAAGAAGGAGGACCAATCTATTCTAACGATGCCTATAAATGTCTAGATCTATAATGGCAACAGGGGAGATCTGTCCAGAGGCTGATACAAACAAATACCTGCACAGGGACACTGTGGAGATAAAGCAGGGGTTGTTCTGAAAACAAACAGAAGGAAAGGACCATGGGGCAGAGCTGCCCCAGCTCAGATAGACCATAGACAGCATGGAGCACCCACAACAGAGGAGAATGGTGGAGGAAACATAGATCATAGGCGGCGGCAGCCCGTGGCTTTCAGGGGAAGGAGTGGCTCAGCCAAAGTTGAAAAGCCAGCTTTGGCCAAAGTGTGCAAATCTTTACAGTATCAAAATGTGCGCAAAAGAGCAGTGCTGAAGGAAATTTTGACCTAGATAACTACAGTAATCATGAGTGGCAATTAAAAAAAAAAAAAAAAGTAGAACAGGAAAAACCAATGAGGCCAAATAGAAAAAAAAGGCTATAGAGATTTTAAGCACTTCACAAATTAAGACTGGGCTAAAAAGCACTAGAAAGCAGCAATAAAGTGAGGAATTAGCTGATATTTATGACAAAATGGACTGCTAGTTTTAGTTTCATTGTAACTTACTTAGACATGTGAGTGGTCAACTGACCCCTGAAGTCCCTGATGAAGACTGGTGGTACTACTTATACAGTACTACTTCCTCATTTTTAAGGGTAAAGGATCCTTTTGACATCACCCTAGAAAAATGCACCTATCCACTGCACAATTTTGTTGGCAATTTCAGGGATACCCCAAAGCCCCATAACCTGTCCTATGTTTTGGCTGAGAGTCCCTAACCTAGTAGCATATCAGAGCTTCTTCCAATAATGGCAACTTCGTACCTCACCTGTAATTTGCATAAACTCCAGGACAATAGAAGAGAGCTGTGAAGACACTTCTATCTCTGCAAATGGTGTCCAGCGTCAGCGTGATCCCATATACCGAGGTGAGCAAGAAGATCAAAAGGGCAAGTATAAATGCTTGATGATTTGATTCTCCGACGCAGCTATTTATCCTCAAAACAGCATGGGGGGGGAAAGGAAACATATTTTAGAAAGTTCTCTATATAACTAAGATAAAAAAGCTTTTAAAACAGGAATAATGTAAATACCAGTTATTAAAAAGTTCCCTTATTTTTCAATTTGAGACCATTAAAAACTTGTCCACTGAGAAATGTAGTCTTATAGTTTCTGCTCTTTACAAAACGAAATGATATCATCAGTTTAAGGACAAGACTACGTAAAAAGCAGGACCTGGCTAACAAATCTTTCTAAATATTAATAAATGAAGTCTATTACCCAACTATGAAGAGAGTTAATATAGTAATCACGATTTATGGAAAGGGTGGTAACAGAGTTATGAAAACTTAAAAATAATAAATCAGAAGTGTTACACAGCATTGGAAAATGTGATAAATATATATTGATAAAAAGATCCCAAGAGATTAGAAACATGGTGTGGGACGGAGAACAACTTGATGATATGCAGTTAGGTAAAGAGCTCATGTCACAGCCATTGTAGAACGTGTAGAACAGGATGTATAGACACCAGGATGCCGCAGTAGGTAACCTTTTGGGCAAGGCTGTCAGGCCTTCTGCAAACCAGCACTTGTAAATGGGCCACACACTCAGAGAGAGAGAGAAATAAGTGACAAAGAGAAGTGGGAACTCTAAAAATGAAAATACCTGTTTACTCCTAAAGACAAAGCCCCAGAGAAGAACTGCCCCCGTACCTGAGGTCCACTCCAATGCCCTCCTGGCCTCTCTGCACCTCACGTGCTCTGACGTGCCATTCTGAGAGGGAGGTATGCTACACCAGAATCCTAGTCATAAAATGTGTAATTCACTGACTTTGACTGCCTTGAGAGCAATAAAGTTACAAACATGAATTAATTTCACCCCCTTTAGTTTTAAGATTTACTCAGTAACCCTGGCCGCGTAGTTCAGTTGGTTGGAGCATCATCCTAATGCACCAAAGTTGTGGGTTCGATCCCTGGTCAGGGCACATACAAGAATCAACTAATGAATGCATAAATAAGCGGAACACAATGAATCAGTGTTTCTCTCTCCCCTCTCCCTCCTTGCCCCGTCTCTAAAATCAATAAATTAAAAAAAACTTTTTAAAGATTCACTCAGTGAGGATACAACATTAACAGTTGTACTTTGTATCGTATAGGCCTTACTATGTCCTCATTCATCAGTGGCCAGCAGGTAGGTAACCAAAGGGCCCATTTCTCTACCAAAAACTAAACAGGGAGCTATCTGGCAAGGCCTTACCTCGATAATGTAGACTAGAAATCATCAACTGCATCAAAACTATTAAGAATGTTTGGTGAGGAAGGACAAAAGGGTCACCCAAAAATATGGGAACGCTTGCTTGAACTCTGTGTTGTAAAGGAAACATGCCTACACTGATTTTGATAAATTATTGTTTTTTAAATTACTCAACTCTAGATGCTTCTCTTTTAGAAAGAAGAAGATAAATGAGGGGCTGCTCAAAAGAGAACAGCAAAAAAGGAAAAAGAAAAATCACCTTCAGGAAATGACTGTGAAAGAACTAAATTTGTGAAACTTGGAAAAAGCTGGTGACTAAGTGGGAACATCCAACAGCCCACAGATATCTACAAGATGTAAGGCTGGGAAGGAGAGAGATTTTAGGATGATACAAAGGAAGAGCAAACATGGCGAGAGTCTCACGTGAATTTACACTTTGCAAGCCCCCAAGTTTTTCCCACATACCAGACGCAATGATGATCCATTCTCCTTACACAGATGCCGCATATCCGGCAATGCCACGCCCGGGCTGGTCGCACCAGCTGGCACTTGGCACACCAGTCCTCCTTCACCTTGGTGGGGCTTCCAGCCAACAACCTGGCAGAGTCCTTGTGATCATCCTTAGGTGTGCGATTGTTGAGAATGCTCGTCATATCTGTGCAGGGGAACCCTTTGGTCTTCTGCCCTTTTCCATTCAGGCACTCAATTTGGCTGCTGCCTAGAGATCTGTCCTTGCTTGCTGGATTTCTGAGGTAGCCTGGATTCTTCTTGGCTCTGTACAAAGCTAAGAGGATCAGAAATAACCCGCATGTAAGAAGAGCCAGCTGAGTGGGCCCCACACGCCCTTTGGGGACTACTTCCTGCAGGAACACATAGTACATGTAGCCCAGAGAAAACAGCCCAAGGCTCAGGAAAAACAGAGTCTGTTCTTTCCTTCTGTGAGTGAGGTAGTAGTACCACAGGGCCAGCACAGGAAGGGAGGTCAAAACCACCACCCCCAGGAGGAAATGCCAGGAAGCCACTCGGAGGAAGACGGGCAGGAGGATGAGAGGGGGAATGATGCTAATGTTAACTTTTTTGGCTCCTCTAAGCCAAGGAATTCGGAGGCGATCGGAGATTGTATCCATGATTCTTTCACATGTCTCAGGCTGCACGGATTTACACGTAATCCATCTATTCAGAAAGAACACAAAGAGAAGACACCTCATATGGGTTTGCTGAATTAAAAACCACTGAATGCTGTAGGCCAAACAGCAGGATAAATGATAAAAGGATGCAAAAGGCCAAGTAATCTACTTCCTGACTACTAAACATGCTATTTTCAAATTCATGTATCATTTCTGAATAAGAACCGGAAGATAATATTTACATATTTAACAGTTAAAACTATTCCTCCATGAAACAAATATGTATGAGGGGGGACCCCCCCAAAAAACGGAATTTATTTATAAAAAACTGTGTATTTATTCTTACACGTTTAAACTTCAGTCACCTTCAAAGTACTCTCCATTTGATGCAGTATGTGTATTAAGATGGTTTTTCTACTGTTCAAAACAGTTTTTGAACTTCTCGATTTTGATGCCTTTTAGTGCTTCCACCGTTTTTGTTTTTGTTTTTTTGTTTCACCTCTTCCACATCAGCAAAACGTTTCCCTTTGAGGACTTTTCTTATCCAGGGAAACAAAAAAAAAATTGCTTGGGGAAAGATTGGGTGAATAGGGAGGGTGGGAAACAGGGTTAGGCCATTGTTGGCCAAAAACTGCTGAACACTCAGCTCAGTGTGGGCAGGTGTACTCGTGCACTTGTATATTACCCATCACAAAATGGACAAACGCATTGAAAGTCTTCAAAAAAAAAAATTCACCCAAGCCAAATGCAGCCTCTTACAAGAAAGCCTGTACCACAAGGGGCCTGCCCTCCAGAAGATAATTTTGGGTTTTTGGGGTCCTCCCTCATATAAATACACACATTCCCTATAAGTACTGTTTACACTTGGGTGGGTACAGAGACATAAAAGTCTTTTAAAAATCCACAATCCAGTTGTGAAGACAAGACGACATGGGACCAAGAATTATTAGGACCCCTTTTCACTTTGCTAGTTGGACTTATCCTTTTAAAACTCAAGCAAATTGGGTGGCTTGCATCCTGTCAGAGGAAACTAAAAAAAAAAAAAAAAAAGAAGAAGTAGTAGTATTAGGAAAGTGACAAAACAGCAAAACCACCCAATGAACTATTAGGATCACACATCATAAAGACTGCTCAAAGGAGAGTGAACACTTCTGGGTGGAGTCATTAGAGGGGTGTTTGCGGAAAAGGTAGGATCTGTACTGGACCTTGACAGCTGGCTAGCATTTGTGCAAGTGGCGAGGGAGGGAGGGAAGTGTTCCAGTGAACAGACAAATGCATGGCACAAAACCTGCCCTGGGTCCAGGGAGTGAGCCAGTTCGGTAGGAGCAGGGGTTTGTATGGGAAGAATGGAGATCAAACTATGAGTCAAATGACTGAGCTTGGAGAACACAAAGTATTTGTTGAATTTCTGCATACTTAACGCTAGTAAGGAAAGGACTGGTTTAAGGAATGATCACACTGATTTTAGACAATTAAAAAAAAGGAGGGCTAGAACTTGGAAGGGGGAGATAACTACATGGGCATCATCAGAGCAGCAGGAAAGTGGAAATGCAGGGAGTCTATCTCCAGAGAAATGTATGGAGAGAGCAGAGGCAAGGACTCAAAGACAGCCTAGGTCTCAAGGGCTGGGAGGGAGGAAGAGTTAGAAGGTTAATGGAAGAGCTGCGGTCTTGAGTGATGGAGATTATAGAAGCAGCATCATTTCTCCATTCATTAGCACAAAGTGCTCCATTTTCTCTTGGATTTTAGACTAAGTCTAAAGAGCCCATATTTCATAATACCTATAAAAAAGGCTATAGACATTGTCAAGAATTACAATGGGGTTATGTTATTCAAGTGTCAAGGTTGGTACTAGACCACAGTGATCCCCAAGAATGCTTTTCATGCTACATTAACAGACCAAGCTCTAAGTCAGCAATTCCACTGCAATGACTTTTTAAGCAGAAGTTAATAATGGGAAAAGCAAAAGCAAGTTTCCAACATCCTATTCTTCCCACATTATGTCTTCCACATGGCACCAATTTTTAAATATATTACTAAGAAAATGGATAAAAACCAGGTTATTATTGTTAGATAAAAAAAATTTTCAGTGACATTAAAAATTATCTTTCTGGATAGTAATTCCCATCACTTGGAGTAATAGTGGAAATAAAAGCCAGCTACCACAGCATCAGACAAAACACTGTTGCCATTCGTGTTGAAAACAACCAGTCCAGGAGAGGGACCTGTCTTCTAGCTGGATTTCTTCCCCAGAAACAAAAGTTGAGATCAGTTCCAACAGCAGAAAAATAATCTTTCAACCCTCAAGGCCCTCTGTGGCCAGGTATAGTCCAGTCCCACGTAGTCAGTCTCTAAATGCCGAGGTCACGGAGAACGTAAGAACTTTCTGGTACCATGTTCATTTTAAAATTACAGGTTCTGCTGGGCTACATTTTATTTTTTTATACATTTAATTTGCCAGCTATCCCTTTATCTGCCTGTTCTCGCCATCTTCTCCCTTTAAATGAAAAATAAGGTCCTAGTAAATCGAGCTGAACAGTCAGTTGTGCACAACTGAGTAATCCATCTTTATAAAATCCTTACCTTTGACACAGAAGGCAACTCTCAATTTTAGATCCTTGGAAATAGAATCAAGAGCAAATTCTAGTGTCCTGTATAGCTAAGCTGAAAGTCTACACAGCAGTTCTCAAAAGGGCCAAAAGGGTCGGCGTCAAGAAGCACTCTGCTCTTACCTATCACACCCTTCATCCAGATCTTGGCAATCACACAAACAAGCAGCCACGTGGTTCCTTTCCCCATTTCGATCTATGTACTCGCAGCAGCACAGGGGCTCCAATTCAGGTTCTTCCACTTTGTTTTTCTTCAGTGCCTTCAAACTGCCCTTCTGTGTCATGATTCTCACCTGTCACCATGAGGTGTAAGAAGCCCTCAGAAGGTAAAGGAGAAAAGAACACAACTCACATCTTGTAAACACATTCACGCCTCTCTGATCAACCGCCAACGCCTGAGAAATCAAAAATGAGAAGAGGGGGAGGGGGTCCCATTTTCATCAGGCGTTTCTAACTCGGGTTGGCCAGAGAGAGAGCACCAGGGCTCTAGGGGCTTCGAGGCGCCTTCACCTCCCCATCCCATCCAGAGTGGCTACTGGGCACCAGCCGTTCCCATGGCGACAGCCGACCACGCTGCCCGGGACTGCTCGAACGCCGGTGCCTACGCGACCCTGCCGGTGCGGGCTGAGGGGTCCCCGCCCGAACCTGGGCGCGGATGGAAAGTCACCCTCGGGGCTGCGGGCAGAGACGCAGCATGTGTCTGCTGGGCCGGGCGAACGCGCCTTGCCGCTGGGGCCGGCCACCGGCTCTGAGGAAGTCACCAGGTGCCCGCGTAGCGCTCGGGGTCGCCAGCCAGCCCTGCTTCGCCAGCCCCACGCAGGGCTCGCCTCTCACGCCCCCACCAATCATGAGGACGTGGGCGGGCCGTGAACGCCGCCCCGCCCGAAGAATGACCTTGGAAGGGAAGTTACCTGCTCTCCGGGGCTGAGGTGCAGCTACAACCAACGGAGGGAAAAGGGTCGGCTCCTCCAGAGAGGCGGACGCGTTTACCGGATCTCTGCAGGGCTCCCGGCGTGATAGCTGGAGTCCCGGGAACTCCGGCTCCGCTCTGCTCCGATGCGCCCTCGCCGCCACCGCCCACCTGTGACCGCAGCCCGCCTTGGCCCGGGCGGCGCTTCCACCTCCCCACGGCGTCCCCACCGCCCCGCCGCCGCCCGGGCTCCCGGCGGCAGTCCGCGCGCGCTTCCGGGTGCCCCGCCCCCGGCGCCGGGGATCCCCGCCTGCCCGCACGTGCGCCGCCCACCGCCCCGCGGAGCCCGCTAGCGAGGCCCCGCCCTTGTTTCGCAGCTCCGCCGCCCGGAGGACTGGAAGAGCGGAAGACTGGCTCCCGGGAGCGGGTCCCGACGGCGGGGTGCAGGGCTGGCCTGCGCCTCCGCCACGCCGCAGGGGTGGCCGCCGGGACCCTGTCCCGCACCTCATTAGCCTGCCGGCGGCACGTGGGAGGGGCCGCCTCCAAAGTCCTGACCAGGGGAGGGGCCGAGACGGAAATGCGGGAATGTGGGAAACCCAACAACCCGAAGGTTTTCCAAAGTACTTGAAACCCGGGGGTCGGCCATCGCTCGTTCAGACGCCCGCAACAGGCGTTGGGCGAGATCTCCACCGCCAAAGGTTACTGAGGTACCGCCCCAAATTCGCTAACCTTCCCTTAAAGGCCCACAACTGTCCGTGATCTGGTGATTACCCAACTTGCTTATTTTTTGATTTCTGGTGAGCGGTCACTATATTAGACCCGCAGGCCTATGTAGAGTTTTTGTTCCAGCAGTATGCATATTTGAAATGAAACTGCTTTAAGATGAGAGTCCTCTTTGGTTTTATTCTTACCCAGAATTTTAAAAAGGATGTAAGCCCATGTACACGTTTTCACTACAGTAGACTTTATACTTTTGGGTTTTGGGGTTTTTGTTTTTGTTTTTTTCAAACAAAAGGAAGAAGAACGACAACTCAGATTTTGGGTTTTATTGATAATTCAATTTATATAACAAATACGAATGACTGAATTCTGCATACATATTTAGTCGTAATTTATACAGCAACTTTGGTCATTTTCTTTGAGGTATGTTATGAAGTACAAGTTTTAAAGAAACATCTCAAAAATACTCAGCTTTTCACTGATAATTTTTGTGAATTTAAGAAAACAAGGTTTCAAGTTTATAATTCAGTCACTGTTGTTCACAGCCAGACACTTCATAAAACAACCCACGCTCCCCAAAGTTGGTGAGTTGGGATGCACCCAGAGAAACCCACTTTCCCTCTAATTGAGTCAATACTTTCACTCTCTACAGGCATCTTAAAAATGACTTTAGCAATCCCAGGTGACTGTGGTGACTCCGGAGAGAGAAAAGAAATTTAAAGGCAATAGTTGTTCAAACAGTAAGAATATATGCAAATTATTCTGCACTTTCTCTTGTTCCAGACACATCACTTGTATTGAGAGACATATGCCTAAAACCTTTTTATGAAAGAGCTGGAGCTTGTTTCTGACTTAAAACTTTCAGTCAGTGCACTTTTAGGGGGAGATAGTGTATCTAGAAGTTTTTACTAAAGAGCTAAAGTTTGTGTCTTACAACTTAATGAGTAAAACAAGCCACACACATGAATGAATAAAGGGACACGTGGCTGCTGAAAACTAATCCACAAATTAGACTGCTCAGCTGAAGCCAAGCTTAGTTCAAGTATTTATTTGATCACTAAATGCCCCAGATTTGAACCTAATTTTCTGGATTTTAAAACTCAGAGCATGGTTCTTCATTTTTGAGTGTTGATATCCTACATCATTCCTTCTATGAAATTAACTCTTCATTTCATGTATGAAGAGGCAAGATAATCTCACCTCTAATAGTTACCTGAAGAAGAAACAATTATTTCTTTCATGAAGATAAAACATGGCTGAAAAACCTTTCAGGTAATTATCATCAGTGTGCAAACTCAAAAGGTCTACTGAATTTGCATGCTAAATAAATGAAGACGTTGTAATATTTACACTATGCAAACCTAGAAATGTAACATGCCTGAAAACTGATCCTTCAAAATTCGTAATGGTTTAGAGGTTTCTTCTTATACTGTCTTTAGCCTCTTGAATGCATCTCAACTGTGAAAGTAGCCAATTGGACACACACTGATACTATGCTAACAGATAAAGCATCAAACTTCAAACCTCACTGTAAAAACGAGGCCAAGTGTCTCATTTTCTTTTCGTATCACAGAAATTCAAATCCACAATATAGTCCATGCTCCACTGGGGAAATTCACAGCTTAGAATTATGTATAGGAAATGAAGGTATGGATCCTTAGCCATCGGAGATGAATTGTGAAAGAAATGTTATTAAAAAGAATGTTCATAAGGTACCAATAATGAGAAAACGTGGAAATGTTCTATGACATTTAAAATCCTTCATCCTTTGGTTTTCTCCTAGATGTTTTCTTTTAGTTCCCAGTTTCTCTCCAATCTCAGTCTTTAGGATCACTAGCTCTCCACAGCCATGCCGGTCTTGTTTTTATTTAGTAGATCAAAGGTTCTTTGAAGCATAATGAGTGAGCTCTTCAGCTGCAAACAAAATTTTCAAAATTGATCGTTTAAATTTTTCTGATTATTTTTATGCCAAAGTTCACATTTACATTTAACATAATTTTGTTTATACTGATGCCCAAATAAAAGACTGAATATAAAACACCTGATACTTAGGGTATCTGACAGTATGTTTGCTACAGAGCTGTTCCCATTTGCTCTAACACTGCACTTCTTCCTATAGTGAACTGCTGTGTATTCTACCTCCCATTAGGTCCATGATCAAATTATCCAAAGTGAAAGGCTGGCTTGTTTTCATAAATGGTTTTTGAAGGTGCATGGTCTTACTATCTCCTGAACAACTCAAGTTTCACTTCCAGCCCTGTGCTTGCTATTATGCTTCATGTTTGTCTTTACCTACCTAAAGCTGGCCCGTTCCCACTGTCTCCGTGAAGTTTTCCCTAGTCATCTGGCCTCTAAACTTCCAAAGCATTACTACTTACTTTGACACTTAATTTTGTACTTTTTAAATAGTATTTAAAATACACATGGACACTGGATTTCTCTAATAAAATTGGGGGCCACTTGAGAACAAGAATTATGTCTTGTTCTTTTTTGTACTCCTTCACTCATTCTGTGCCGAGGCTGGGTATGCCACGGTGAACCGAGCAGGCACTGTCTCTGCCTTCGTGGGGCTGACAGAATAATAAGCAATACAGAACTAAAACACATAATCACGCACGAATGTAAACTTACACACTGTATTAAGTTTTTGACTTAAGCAACTGGAGGAGGGTAGTGTCATTTTCTAAAATTAGGTCAACTAGAGGAGAACTGAGTCTGGCTTGGGATGAAAATGGAATTCTGTTTTGGACGTGATCAGTTTTGATGCCTGTTAATAGCCAGGTGAAGATGAGTCGGGAGCTCAGGGACAAGGTCAGGGTAAGGACCGTGGATCTGGGAGTCATGGGCACACGTGGTATATTCCAAGTTAGGGGAGTGGATGTGATCGCCGCATGGGGAAGCAGAGAAGGGGAGAGAATTTAACACAGAACTTGGAACACCGGACCAGGAAGAGGTCAGGTACAGGAGATGATTTTAAAACAAAAAGTAGTTTCCTGTCATGCTAAGTGAAAGAAGCCAGCCCTAAAAGATTCCATTTTTAGGAAATGTCCAAAACAGACAAATTTTTAGAACTAGAAAGTAAATTAGTGACTGCCAGGAGTAGAGAGAGAGAAGGATGGGAGTGACTGCTAATGAGTGTGGGGTTTCTTTTGGGGGGTGATGAAAATATTCTGAACTAGTGATGGTTGCATAAACTTGTGAATATACTAATAGTCCTTTGAAAAGGTGAATTTTATAATACATGAATTATTTCAGAATAAAGCTGGGGTTTTTTTCATGGTTTTAAAGAAGGCAAGGTTAGACACATTTCAGGAAAAGGGTGGTCAGCTCTGTCAAAACGCTGACACTGTTAGATGAAAACAAGAAAAAGGTACATTAACGTTACAAGCCGGAGGTCAGTGGGGATCTTAGCTCAAGCAATATTGGTGGAAGATGCAGGAGAAGAAAACAAGGCAGGAGTGAGCTGAACAGTGACGGAGTGGATTAAATACATGCGTCAAGTTTTGCTCCCCACTGAAACTCCACTAGAGGATTTTTATTTTAATACACAAAACACCAGGGCAGGTAGAACAGACAAAGCAACAAACAGCAGTACAACTTTGGACACTGGAAAGCAGATGGATGACTTTGCATACTAAGCTGAATACTAAGCTAACGATAGAGAAAGCTGAAAACCAACAAAATTTACACTGAACAATCCTCAAAAGCCTCAGGAATTGATGGCCAGGAATCTCTAGGGTAGGAAGCAGGAGAAAGAGGCTAAAATAAGGAGGATTAGATGAAACTTTGGGCATCTGTACTCTCTCCTACTACCTGGGCAGACATCTAAAATTTTATTTTCTGGAGAGGATATAAAACAAAGGGTCTGAAAAAATGAGGTACCGAGGAATAAATTTAACCAAGGGGGTGAAAGGCTTCTATTCAGAAACTATAGGCCACTGAAGAAAGAAATTGAGAAAGATAGAAATAGTGAAAGCATATACCTAAAAGATACCCGTGTTCATGGATTGGAAAAATTAGCATCATTAAGCTGTCCATACTATCCAAAGCAATCTATAGATTCAATGCAATTCCATTAAAATACCATTAGCATATTTCACAGATCTAGAATAAATATTTTAAAAATTTACATGGAACCATAAAAGATCTTGAATAGTCTCAGCAATCTTGAGAAAGAAAAACAATGTTAGAGGGATCACAATACCTGATATAAAACTACAGCACTGGCTGGTGTGGCTCAGTGGACTGAGTGCTGGCCTGCACACCAAAGAGTCGGTGGTTCGATTCCCAGTCAGGGCACATGCCTGCGTTGCAGGCCATGTTCCCAGTTGGGGTCTTGTGAGAGGCACCTGTACACTGATATTTGGTTGTCTCTCACATTTTTCTCCCTCCCTTCCCCTCTCTCTAAAAATAAATAAATAAAACTTTTTAAAAATACTATACTATAAGGCTGCTATAATCAAAACAGCCTGGTACTGGCACAAGGACAGACACATAAATCAATGGAACAGAATAGAGAGCCCAGAAATAAACCCATGTCTCTATGGTCAATTAATATTTGACAAAGGGGGCAAGAGCACAAAAAGGAGTAAACACAGCCTCTTCAATAAATGGTATTGGGAGAACTGGACTGGTACATGCAAAAAGTACATAACCAGACCACCAACTTATACCATATACCAGAATAAGCTCAAAATGGATAAAGGACTTAAATATGTCATGATACCATTAAAACCCTAAAGGAAAACATAGGCAATAAAATTTCAGTTATCTTGTGTAGCAGTATTTTTGCCGAAATATCTCCTAGGGCAAGGAAAACAAAGGAAAAAAAATAAATGGAACTACATCAAATTAAAAAAGCTTCTCCACAGCTAAAGAAACTATCAGCGCCCTTGCTGGTGTGGCTCCGTGGACTGAGTGCTAGCATGCGAACCAAAGTGTTGTGGGTTTGATTCCCAGTCTGGGCACATGCCTGGGTTGCAGGCCAGGTCCCCAGGTGGGGGCATGCAAGAGGCAATGGTGCAAGAGGCAACTGATAGATTTCTCTCTCACACATTGATGTTTCACTCCCTTGCTTTCTCCCTCCCTTCCCCTATCTCTAAAAATAAATAAGTAAAATCTTAAAAAAAAAAAATCAGCAAAATGAACAGGGAACCCACTGTATGGGAGAACATATTTGCCAATGACATATCGGACAAGGGTTTAATCCCCCAAATATATAAAGAACTCATACAACTCAACACCACAAAGACAAACAATCCAATTAAAAAATGGCCAAAGAACCTGAATACACATTTCTCCAAGGAGAAAATACAGATGGCCCATAGACATATGAAAAAATATTCACTATCACTAGCCATCAGAGAAATGCAAGTTAAAACCACAATGAGATACTACCTGACACCTGCCAAAAAGGCTAGAATTAATAAATCAACAAAGAATATGTGCTGGTAGGATGTGGAGAAAAAGGAACCCTAGTGCACTGTCGGTGTGCACGCAGACTGGTGCTGTCACTGTGGAAAACAGTATGGAGTTTCCTCAAAAAATTAAAAATGGAACTTTTTACCCAAGAAATGGCCTTTTGACCCAGGAATTCCACTTCTGGGAATATATCCTAAGAATTCCAAAGCACCAATTCAAAAGAATATATGCACCCCTATGTTCACAGCAGTGCTATTTACGATAGCCAAGATCTGGAAACAGCCTAAGTTCCCATCAGTATATGAGTGGATAAAAAAGCTGTGATACATTTACACAATGGAATACTACGCAACGCTAAAAAAGAAGGAATTCTTACTCTTTGCAACAGCATGGATGGAACTGGAGACTATTACGATAAGTGATATAAACCAGTCAGTGAAAGACAAATACCATATGATCTCATTTATAAGTGGAATCTAATGAACAAAACTAATGACCAAATAAAACCAGAGGCTTAGAAACATGGACCAGACTGACAGCTGTAAGAGGAGAGTTGGGAGGTGGGGACTGGTTGAAAGAAGGTAAGGGGATTAGTCAAAAAACATATATGCATGACCCATGCACATGGACAAGAGTAAGGGGATTGACTGTGGGAACGGGGCGGGTGGGATGGGTGGAGGGAAGGCAAAGGGGAAAAAACTGGGACATCTGTAATAACATAAACAATAAAATATTTAAAAGAATAAAAAACCCCAGAGGGTCTCTGGCTGTGTGGCTCGGGGGATACCAAGATATCATTAAGGACAATGGCACCTTACAAAAAGCCGGGGGTTATATGAAAAAATGTATACTGAGTGTTGAGACTATACCTTCTACACTGATCTCTGCATCCCTCTTTCACTCAGCTCCGAAAGTGTTGGCAGCCAGTCCTTAAATCCTTCATATAAGAGACTGGAAGAGTCTTCTCTATGGAAACTGATGGATCCAAGAGGAAACACCTACACATATTGAGGTCAGGATTTCTCAGCCAACAGCCCAGCCAAATCTACAGAGAAGTTCAGGGTAGACCAGCTTGACCCACATGTTAAGAGATTCTGAGCCGACAACCAAGGACTACAGATTCAAAAGAAATTCTCTAACAGTAAGTATAGAAATCAGAACAGATGGGAAAGGATTTTGATGAAAAGTGAGCATGCAAGAAGAAAAAAAAATTATTTAACTGTCAATAACAGGTCAGAGAGAGAAAGATCTGACTATTTAAAAAGATAGCAACCGGCTTCCGGTCAAGATGGTGGCGTAGGCAGACATGGCTCGCCACTTCGCACAACCACATCAAATTAAAACTAAAATATAGAACACTATCACTCAGAAACAACAGAAATCGAGCTGAATGGAAGTCTGACAACCACAAATTCGAGTTGAATGGGAGTCTGACAACTACAGAATTAAAGAGACCACATCCATGCAGACTGTTAGAAGGGACGCAGGTGCAGAACATGCTGGTCCCACACCCATGTGGATAAAAATTTGGGAGGGATATCTCAGGAGTAAGGAGTCCCAGCCCCACACCAGGCTCCCCAGCTCATGATTCTAGTGCCAGGAAGATAAGTCCCCACCACTTCCGGCTGCAAAAACCAGCAGGGATGGAGTCAGTGGAAGAAACTTCTGGAGCCCCAAGCAGTTCCTCTTTAAAAACCCACACACAGACTTATCTACTCAGACTCACTCCCTCTGAGCTCTGGCACCAGGCAGCAGCTTGAAAGGCACCAGTGGTGTATAAGGAGAAACTGAAGTGTCTGGCATCAAGGCGAACACAGTCCCTTGTCCCTTTTCTATATCCTTCCCCCACAGAGCTGGCAAGCTGGTGCCATATCTAAGACTCCATCAACCTGTCTAACACTGTTTGACCCACCTTGGAGATTCCCAGACACTCTGCCCCACCCAACTTACAGGCCCACACAAGCTGCTTTTCTATGTGAATGGCTGGTGTTGGCTCCTAAATCCTATCAAACATCCAACAGCTGGTCTCAGTGAGCCCTAGTCATCCAGACTAAAGTCATAGATTGGCTTCACCTGGGAATCTCCAAGCCCAGCACAAGTAGAAGCTATCACAGGTTGCTTCACAGCTCAGGTAGGGTGGCCCTGAGCAAAACACAGGTAGAGGCTGACCTTGGCCTACATCACCTGGGAAACCCCAGGGTCAATATACCCAGTAGAGAGCTACAGACCACATCGGAACACCACCACCCTGCACCTGCACAGTTGATTTTCCATGGGTGGCAGAGGTTGGTGTTCAGTGGTCACAGCTAGTCCTTGTAGCTGACTGGCCTGGGTAAATCCCTCCCAATGATCTGCCAACAGCACCCAAGGCTCAACTAGAAGAAGTGGGTGAACTCAGCCCACACGAAGGGTACACCTCCAGTACCCAGCTTGGGTGATAGGGGAGGCTGTGCCACTGGACCCTACGGGATGCCTACGACTAGGCCACACTATCAAGACATGGAGTCAAAGCAGCTCTACCAATACATAGAAACAAACACAGGGAGGCTCCCCAAACAAGGAAACAAAGAGACATGGCCCAAATGAAAGAACAGATCAAAACTTCAGAGAAAGAGCTAAATGAAATGGAGATAAGCAATCTCACAGATGCAGGGTTCAAAACACTGGTTATAAGGATGCTCAAGGAACTTAGTGAGGACCTCAACAGCATAAAAAAGACTCAGTCAGAAATGAAGGATACACTAATTAAAATAAAGAACAATTTACAGGGAAACAACAGTGGAGTGGATGAAGCCAAGAATCAAATCAACGATTTGGAACATAAGGAAGCAAAAAACAACCAATCAGAGCAATGAGAAGAAAAAAGAATCCAAAAAATTAGGATAATATAAGCAGCCTCTGAGACAACTTCAAGAGGCCCAACATTTGCATCATAGGGGAGAAAGAGCAAGAAATTGGAAATCTGAAAAATAATGAAAGTAAACTTCCCTAATTTGGTGAAGGAAGTAGACATGAAAGTTCAGGAAGCACAAAGAGTCCCAATTATGACAGATGCAAAGAGGTCTACTCTAAGACACATCATAATTAAAAGGCCAAAGATTAAAGATAAAGAGAGACCCTTAAAAGTAGCAAGAGAAAAGATATTAGTTACTAGATGGTTGCCAAATGGCAGGGGGCTAGGGAGAATGGGTGAAGAGGTGAGGGGATTAAGAAGTACAAACAGGTAGTTACAGAATATCCACAGGGATGTAAAGTACAGTATAGGAAATGAAGTAACCAAAGAACTTATATGCATGACCCATGGGCATGAACAATGGACGGGAGATTGCCTGAGGGAGTAGGGGGTGCTGGGTGGCGGGGGGGGGGGGGGGAACAAAGAGGGAAAATTCAGGACAACTGTAATAGCAAAATCAATAAAATACAATTTTACAAAATCACAATGCCATAAAAAATGAAAATGCAGAGAAATAAGTTATAGCTCCTTGAAATTAAAAATCAATTAGCAAAAATTAAAAACAAGAATTTTTTTAAATGTAACATACTTTCAAATGTATCAGAATAAAACAACGGCTGTCTATAAATGACAAAATTACATGAGTTATAGATTGGATTATAGACTGGATTATAAGGTAATTGAAAAAGACTTGGCTTTTTCTATAAGATATAACATTCCAAGATTACAATTAGAATTTTAAATGAAAACATATCAGAACTTTGTAGACTCTTGGAGGTTTTTATATAATCTCTAGAACATAAACTTTAATTAAAAATATATGTATACAAAATAAAAATAAAGATTAAGTTGGAAATTGCTGAGGAAGCAGAACAAAAAGGCAAAGAGGTGGAAACTAGGAAAAAAAAAAGGTTAAGAAAATTAGACAACCTGTCCAATTAATTGACTTTTAAGAGCTATAGAAAGTGGAAGGAAGAAAACCATCAACTATATAAAACAATACTTCCCAGAACTAAAGGGCATGAGTTTCCACATTAAAGGATTAAAAATGATAACACCCTCCAGAATTCTCAGTGGTAACAATGAAAGCCAAAAGACAATGGAGCAATGCCTTAACCATTCTGAAGAAACATTATTTCCAAGTTCGAATATTATCCCCAGCCTAACTGTTAATCAAAGGGAAGGACAGAATAAAAAATTTTCAGACAGGTAAAATCTTAAAATATTTCCCTCCATATTCTTTCTTAGGAGGTTACTAAAGGATATGTTCCATTAAAAAGAGGAAGTAAATCAAATAAGCAGAAAACATGAGCCGTAGGAAACAGAGGAAATGGATGACAGCTGTGCACCGACACAGAGGGCCACAGGCCTACCTGAAACCAGGCGGAGGCTCCACTGAAAAAATGCCTGAGGTGAATGAAGATTATGAGAGATTTCTACAACAGACAGGGGATGAAATACTTATAAATAATACTGATAAAACTAATTAACCATAATGAAATTCAGGGATAAGAAAAAGAACAGAAAAGAAAAAGCAGTCATAGTTTATTCTGTGGCACAGCTCAGAATAGCAAACTTGGTCAAAACAAAGCAAACACTAAATATTGATCTAACCAAAAGTATAACTTCATTTGGGAGAATGGGGAAATGAGAAATGGGGACAAGATGAGATGAAAGGAAAGAAAACAAAACCCGTTTCCTTTTTTACTTCCCTAATAGGAAGTCAAAAGATGTCTAAAACTGAGAAATCAAGACGTATCAATATATGCTTATTTGTAAATGTGAAGGTAAACACCACCAGAATAAACTAAAAGTTAATGATTGTTGTCTCAGGAAAGAAATGGAGAAGGGAGTGCTGGGACTGCTATGCTATTTTCTCAACAAACCTGGTAGAACACATTAACTCTTTAAACTATGTGAAAGAGTGACTTTGGAGAATATAAAAACTTAAAGTGCCTGCCTTATGAAAGATAAAGTAGTGACAGCTAGAGTAGGCAACTCTGATAGAACTCAACTGTGAAAGGGAGTGGAGAGATGATGAGTACATAGAGAGGGATGTGAATATGATGTAGGTTTTTTAATGCAGGAGATAACACAGCACGGTCATGTGCTAATGGTAAAGATCCAACTGAATGAGGGAGACTGAAAATGGGAAAGCTAGAAGGGAGATGTGCGGAGTCTCCTGCTAACACATGCTGGGACTTGCCTATCGTAGCCCAGGAATGCAACTAACTGGAGTGGAAAAGACAGGTTGCAGCAATAGGAGGGTCTACGGACTTAGTTACAGAAGGAGAGTCTCTTTTTCCCTTGATGCATAGTCATCAGTTGACAATGAGGGGGCTATAGAGGGAGATAATGAGGAGAAAAGTGAGAATATGATATATTCCTTGCTGAAGAGTAGGAGGAGAAAGTTACTAAGGAACTGTAAATACTGTGCATTTGAAGGGTGCTTAGTTGAAGTTGTAACCTTCAGTGCCCCACATGATATCCTATGAAATGCTCGATAGCTGAATCTTGTGAAAAACAAACCTACACATAGAGGAAAGGGATGAAAGGAAATAAAATATTAACGATCACTATGTGTAAATGCTAGAGCTATAGGTTTTCTTCTATTCTCTACTTCTTCAGTTTTGAAAAGTAAGCATATATATTATAATGGAAATATTAATCTTTATTTTTCAAAGGGAATCCTAACTTTTGGTTCATGGAACTAAGTAGCACATATTGATGATACTGTGTTCAAAAGATAATGTTTATAGAAAAACACTGAAATAACCGAAATGTTCATTCTTCAGTGGAGATATGGTAAGAATAATCAGGCATGTATAGCTGAATTCTATGCAGCTGCTAAAGGAAGAGGAAGTACTTTATATTCTCGTATGGAAGTGTCTCCCAGATATACGGTTAATAGATAAAAACAAAATAATGAACAGTGTATACAGTATCTATCATTTCTATAAAAAGGGTTACCATTAAGCATAAAATTTCATATAGAAGGACCAATAAAAAGAATGAGGTAGATGTATGTATGATGATATGGAAACATCCTCAAAATATATTACTAATAGCAAAAAAAGATACACAATGGTGTGTGTAGTATGCTCCCATTTTGTAAAAAAAAAAAAAATACAAAGGACTATGTACATAATATGCATAATACAGAAGCTGGCAAGGCAAGGACAGTGCCTCTAGGAGGGGGCTCTTCCAATAACGGCGTACGAAATATTCTCTTACAACCAGAGCCGCCGCTGACGCAGGCTGGCACGAGAGTGCACAGAGCTGCCTACCTCTTCAAGCATCACAATGGAGTCTCGGAGCACTCCTTTTAAACGATGGGCCTGATCTTTATGCTCTTGACTGTTTTCTGCTCTTGACACCGTATCAGAGGCTACACTGAAAGAAAAATACCATATTAAAAAATCAGGAAAATAACTCCTAATCTTTTATTTCCAGAAATTACCAGTGCTCCATAAATTTACAAACAAAACAAAAAATTAAGAAACAAAAAAATGTATGACTACAGAATAGTTAACAGACCAAAGTCTCTAAAACGGGAATTAAGTTTTCTTCAACTATGGAATTACTGAAATAATAACATATTGGAGGGGGAAAAAAGACTTACTTTAAAGATTTCTCTTCTTGAAGGTGGAGACGGTAAAAGGACTGAGCAGCATATTCTATCTTCGACAGCTTCAGAAACAGTGTCACATTCAACAAGACTAGCAACAGCAAACTAGGCAGAGCAAATCATACCTGGTTAATCACTCTTCCCCAGACCTGAAGCACTGCTAACGTAAAATATACATGCAAAACCTTCAAAAATGTATATTATCCAGACCAGTTTTCAATTATTGTTAATATTTAAATCAGTTAACCCTATTATAGAAAATAATTACGTTTAAGTACTAAACAGACATTGAGAGAAAAGTTAGAAGGCAAGTAGAGGGCAATAAAGTCCTCAAAGCAGCTTGAGATGGGCCCTGACGTCTCTCCTCTCTGCTAGCAATCCCAGCCACAGTGTTGACGTGCGACCTCCAGCTTATAAACTGACCAGGTAAGCTTTTAATATCTGTTTTTGGGTGCTTTTGGCTTAAGCAGTTATAAACCCATGATGCTGTACTTCAAAGAGAAAATGAAGATCAATACAGACTAATCTTAGGTAGATCACGATGTACCTGCTATTCCCAGTGGAAGCCAAAAGAAATTTTTAAAAATTACCATTCAGCAAAAATTTCTTCTAGTTCAACTTGGACAAAGAAAGTATCAAATCCCAAATATATATTAATGGTGTCACATATAAAATGTTACATGCTAAATGAACTTTACTGGTTCTCACAGCAGCCTTTCCAGTGAGTGGATATATTTCTTATTACACATATATGCAAATATATGGGTGGCATCGCATCTCATTTTTTTTCTGTTAAAATATTGACTGGTCCTTAAAAATATACAGTATTCCCTTTATCTATCCAGAAGAGGACATTTTTAAAAATGAAAACTGATGTAATAGCAAGGAAATCAAATCGATGAACTTCTTATGGCACTGAAATCGTTCATAGATGAACATTTCAACATTGAAGTATAAACTTTCTGCAGAGTAAAGCAAAAGACCACTGATGATATTTATTACTCAAAATTGCCATAGCAAAGCAACTTAACCAGAATATTAAAACCTTTTTATAAAACTCAAAGGCACAACAATAATTTTCTATGTTCTGAAATCTGTAATTAGAAAAAAACAGATGATATAAGAACTTCATTCCAAAAAATCCTGGAGTATAACGCCCAGTCAGAACCAATTCAATGGAATCTACTAGACTACCCCAACATTCACATATAGCCATGTAGATTAATAGTAGTCTAAACATAACTGGCTGAGTGGACTACTATAGAAAATGATTCAGACTAACTGCCCAGTATCTCTCGTCATGTGATCTTCGGATCACTTTCATCAGAATAACCTGCACAGTGTGTTTTGAAGTACCGATTCCTGATCCCTACTCAAGACCTACTGACTCAATCTCTGGAATTGGAGCTGAGAAATCTGTATTTTTAGCAAGTGATTCTTATGCACAAGAAAGGGTAAGGACTGCTGGTCTAATCAATGAGTAAAATAGTATTATTGGGATTTCACCAGCCTGCATATATAAATACTCCCTTTAAATTTGTGGAACACCCCATAAAAACCTATGACAGAAGAAATAAATTGAATTAGTTTAAAAATAAAAACATTTATTGAATATGTACTTGGTATTCCCTCAAATTTAATAATTTTTCTGAAAATCATATATCAAAACTATCTGACTGATGAACATATTGTAAAATTACTGTTTTTGTAAGTCCAAACTGGTCAAATAGTGGTTAATTTCTACATAATAATATACAAATGCATTCAAATCTTTTCTTAAACTGTTAAAAGTGAAAACACAAGCTAAATAAGCATTCAAAAACCAATACTTACAAAATGCTCATCACCATGATAAGGGCGGTGTTATAGCTTTCTATTTCTTTTTTCTTTCCTACAGATCACAACACACACAAAAAAGGCTGCATTAGAATTAGGACTGTGATTACAACTGGTAAAATTTTAATTTCATTTGAAATTAACTAGAAATTTTAAAAAACTATTTGTAAGGAAAAAAGTGATTTCGGGTGAATTCCCTGCACCATTTTTTGTTTGTTTGTTTCTGATAACCTGAGTAATATGAGTAATCTACAAAAAGAAAACTTACATCAGTCCTTCAAATTTGGCCTGTATTAAAAATTAACTTACTCTAATATTAAATATGCAATTCAATACATTTCTTCAAACAATATTTAAGCTAGGTTTATGTATATAATATTTCCCTCCTTAAAAAAGTTTTTTAAGTCATCATCACCTGTTCTCTACTGCCCATACTTTCATATTCCAAAATTAGCTTAAACATATTCATACTAAGAAATAAGCCTTAGAAGAGAATTTTTTAATGTATAAGGATGTGAAGGCTTTATAGTTCTAAGAGGGAGGAAGTAACAGTTAGTAGAGGTAGGATGCCTTCAAAACTGACAGTGAGGATAATAAAAGTTAAATTCCATTTCTGCAATTTCTCTGAGCTGGCCTCAACCATATATTAGGATTAAAAACATACCACCATTTTAGTACATTCAGGGGAGAAATGAAATGTCTGAAAATGCTGGGCAGGGAGTTAATGAGTGAAGTGTCCAGCAGCCAGGAACAATGATGGGGACTGGTGACCTGGGGACGTGGTCTAATGAGGCAGCTACTATTAAGCTCCAACTGACCACTGCTATGGAAGTATTTGGGTTCAGGGCTATCAGATCTGAGTTTTTATACAAAAATGTCCAATTTTTTAAATATCACGTGGCCCAGTAAAATACTCCTATTAACCACATGCCTGCCATTTTACAACTGCCAGAGAGACATATTGTGCTTAATGTAAGTAAACTAAAGTCTTTCATCTCTGTTTACCAGATAAGAGCTACCTGTAATATCCCCTTTGGCATCCAAACCCCCATCTCCAGAAGAACGCTGAGAAGAAAGTTTAGGAGCTGTTTCTGCTGTTCGGTTGAATGTTCGCCTTCTCCTTCGTAGGCCACTAAGTTTTCCAGGGTCTTCAATAGACTGATTTAACATAGATTCTTCCGTTAACAAATCTGATTCTAAAAAGGAAAAAAAAAATCTTTAGGTAGTGGAGAAACCACAACTATAAGATATAAGGGGGTCGGTGGTTGTTTTGTGTTCCATTTGTTTTTTTAAGCTTTGGAAAATTTCTTTAACAATTACTTAGATTTCATGGCCTGGATTCAAACCTTACTCTTAATGAAAAGTTTTGGAGAGTACACTGACCCCATAATAAGGCTTCATTGTTCTAGGAAGAATGAACTGTATTAATAAATGATGGGATCATCAGAGCAAATTTGCCATGGGCTCTATTAAATATTAATGTAACAATTTAAGTTTAGAAACAATAGGCTTACACTGGATCATTAGAAAGATTTCCAAGATAGATTATGGCACTTGATGGTCAATTTCAAAGGACGGAGTAGCATATAATATCGGGGTTTGCAAAAAAAGGAAGCCCTAATAAAGAAAATTTGCCAACAACCTAAAAACCTCATTTTTGTCAATTGTTTCAATCTTTTCCTTTACTGGATTTTTTTATTAGAAGTTCATTATCCAGTGGTCAGACTAATTTTTGAGTTTCATTTTCTTTGCTCCCGATTAAGAGTTTAATGATGAAATAACCAAAGAGGGAAAAGCAAGGAAAGAAAATAAATAATCGACAAACCAGAGGATGATAGAGAATTTAGAAGACTTGACTGACCACCAGCTTTTCTTCAACTAAAATTAATTATGCTCATGTAGGTATATTTTTTTCTTGTGTATATTTTAAGGAATATCCAAACAGAACTACTGTATTACTTCCCCCAGTCTAGTACCCACCTCCACAAAATTCATACTTATACACGATACCATTACTTAGTGGGCCTGCCTAAAACCAAGAACGCTGTGTTGGTAAGGACAGCGTGGGCCCGAGGGCTCCCCAGAGCTTAGCAAGCACAGGTGCACATGTATGATCCAGCCGTGTAGGCCGTCACTGCAGTCAGCTTCTATGGCTCCCTGCAGTGGGGAAGTGTAACGCCTCCTAACTGTGATCTTGGACAAATCATTTAACCTTGTCCTCTGTTTCAACATTTCTTGCTCAGTAAAATGGAAAAAAAGAATAATAGTACCTACCTCACAGGATTGTAATGAGTTTATATTTATAAAGCACATAGAATAGTGTCTGGCTTATAGTGAGAATTATATAAGTGCTTGTTAGACCAATGAAAATTAAAAGTTAAAATTCTAAGTGGGATAGTTATACAACTACTTAAATGGGAATCATTCCAACATTATCTATCGGTTTCTGCTATGAATCCAAATGAATAATTAGTCCATTTTGTTAATAAATGCTATCTTTACAAATATAGATAAATCAAAAAATTTACAAACCAAGCTGTTTGAAATAGTCTTCCAATGAACTCCAGGAATTCTTCTCAATTAAAGACTTGACAATGGCCCATGGCTGTTTCCTGTATTTCAAATCTGTGGAAATTCTAATAGGATAAGGGTAATATTTATTTAAAGGACAGAATTTAATTATATTAACATTGCCATTAAATATACGATTGTATTCAGTGGAGAGCCTAAAGGATTCAAAGTCATTTAGATTATAAAAGAAAATCTGTTCACTGATAATGACTTCTTTCAAAAATTACTGTGTGCTACTGATAATTACATCATATTTTTCTTCTAAGTACGTGGCATTTTCTTTCTTTCCTTTCTCTAGCCCTGAATTTTCTTTACTTAAATAGCAGGAAAGGCTCAATATAAATTCTAAATTTTCTAAATGCCTTGTTAAAAAACTCCAGTGGTCATAAATTAGTTGAAATAATTACATTAGCGACCACTAGGCCAAGCACATTATGGCCCATCACTAACTTTAACGCAGCAACATTTCTTACTTCCCATTGCAACAGAGTCATTTACTCCTCACCATGTGCTTCTCAAGAACTCCCAGCCCCCCTGCCATTAAAGATGGACTGGTGACTGGTTCTGGCCACTGGACTGTGAGCACAATTCTACAGCGCTCTCTTCCTGTAGCAATGGAAACAACACATATTCTGGGTTGTGTAGCTCTGGGATGTCAAAGACTTCATTGGCTTAGGCCTTGAGGGAGGAACCCCATCCCTCTGCTAACCAATGGTGGACATGTAATTTGAACAGAAAATAAAGCTTTGTTGTGTAAACCTAGCACTGAGATCTTAGGATCCCTACTATGTTACCAGAGCATAGTCTAGCCTGTCCTGACTAAAACACTCCTCAACAGTGGCTCACCTCAGCCGGCACTTCTGTTTTGAGGACCGGATGATGTGGTATCTGTTCAGGGTATAGAAGTAGTCATGGTAGGGGACATCATGCGTCAGCACCTCTGCGTCTACCAAATAAAATTGTGCTTCCCGACTTTCTTTATACAGTGTCTGCCACAATAAGATAAAAATTGTTTGCATACACATGTTTAATATATCAAATTCCTTGCCAGTTCAGAACATATATATTAGAATTCCTTCTCACATATTACAAGACACGAGAAGCCTATGTACAAAGCCAAAAGTGCCTCCACGTTGGCTGTGCTATCTATGAATGAGAAGCAGGGACCTGCAGAAATGGTATTTGCTGCCTCTCTGTCATTTTGTAGGATAATTATCTTTCTTTCTCTTAGGCATGAGGAGGAAAAAGCAACTCTATTATTGGTTTATTATTAGTTTATAAAGAATTTTAACTGTTCCTGTTAGGAAGCAATTCAAAAATCACTCAAACAAATTAAGGACTCCACCCCAAAACTCATCAAGGTTTAATGAAACCACCCTTCACCAAATAAGTGAAGGAAGCAGGCAAACAAACAAAACACTACTTTTCCTCAACAGGATCTGAAGTGGTTGCTAGGCAAACCTTTCTCATTGTAATCATGCATTTTATACCTATGCTCTAAGGTTATCGAAGATGCTCTAATACCAAAATATCATATTTTTCTTAATTGTCTGAAAATCTTTTTTAAAAAAGATGTAAGTCCTTTTTAACACTGATGGACAAATTACAATAGCATAATTAGTTCAGATGTTAGGAGATATTTTCAAACTATTTGCACAACTGATACACTATACTTCGACACAAACTGGCCAAACACAAACTCCACTATAAAACAGTGCCAAGATGGCACAGGGTAGAGCATTAAATATCTTGTAACGTCTTCCCCATATGTCACAGCAGTCATCTAGTTATTTGGCCCAAACTCCTGACATGATTCTGCAAATCAAATTCCCATAGCGTTCTATTCAAATCCATTTATTATTTTTTTAAAAGGTTCAAAAATGCATAGGAGTAGAAATGAAGTATAATGAACCCTCATAAGCTCATCAACCAGCTTCAACATTAATTCCTGCCTAGTCCTGTCTCATCTGCGCCCCATTCCCACATTCCCTACCTCCCTCTCGCCCACCCCCTACCGTCCTCTGCCTGGCTGGACTACTTTTAAAGGACATCCCAGACAGCGATAGAATTTCATCCATAAACACCTACATACATCTCTTCATAAATTCATCAGTAGGTCTCTTTAACAGATATTCTTTTCTTTAAAATACAGCTACAATACAATTACACACACACACACAAAATAACAATTCCTTAAATCTCATGAATATATGGTTGCTATGCTTCTTGAGTCTCTTTTAACCTGTAATAGTTTCTCCTCACATTTTTTCTTGCCATTTATTTGATGAAATTGTTTTGCAAATTGGCAACTCAGACAGGCATCTTCTCTCTTCCCACATGCATGATTCTTCTGAGGTTGACAGGACAGACGTACCTGTTTTTCAGTGGCAGCAGTGGATTTCCCAGTAAGCGGATTATTAAGAATTATAGTATAGGTCATGGTTCTCAGCTGGTGACCTCCAGGTTCCACATTCCAAGGGGTAGATACTACGTCTAATCACAGCAAATATAAAGTGAGTTAGTTCTAGAAATTTGAAGGGTATGATTTGAAATGGAATCAAAGAGGTCATTTTTGAATACTTTAAATTTTTATTTCTGACCATTCCAAAAATAAAATTAAATGTCAGGCACTCTTCTTATGTGTGACATATCCCACATCTCTGATCTATTTACTTCTAAACTGTTGTCTGTTATTACACTTTTTACTTTTCTTTAGAAGATAAAAGTTGGTACATCTGTAGGCTTCTTTTTAAAGTCTCCGGTACCTATGAAGAGAAGTAATGGCACCAGCCTTATCAAACTGAGACAGGACAACACTTTAGCATTCTCATCACTGAGGACAAAACCTTGAAAGACATTTGTCATTATGCAACAATGTGGTCTTGATCCCAGCTTGTGGGGAAATCACATCAATAACAAATTATGTAATGTTAATGGATTATCTGCTGAAATCTTTCATTAAGGAGGGAGTGATGGAATATAAATAATTATATAACCTATATAGCACAAGCTATAGGATAATCTCTCTATTTATGGCAAGACCTTGGTCAAAAGTCTCTTTTATTTGCTTAGTAACAACACAGTGAGTAAAGACACACTTTGAACAGAAATATATCTTTAGAACATTGCACTCTACAGCAAAGGTCACTTTACAAGCCAAAGGCTAGGCGAGTATAGGCAAGCACAAAATAAACTCTGTTCAAAGATCTGACTAAGGCATCTAATGCTGTTAGCACAAACGGAACTGGGCAGTTAGTATGTTTGGCTGCTACTCATCAACATACTAAAATACAGGAGCCTTTATCTAACCCATTACCTATCATCAAAGGAATGAAGACAGGCATTATGATCTATCATTTTACTCAATTTCTTCCATACAGCTAGGTTTAGGGATTTAATGAGGGGCCCTGAAGCTACCTTTTGAGTATCTGGAAAAATCTTACAACTAAATTTAAAAAGCAACATCACAAACCATGGAACGTGTCATCCAGAATTTGCTATAAAAATGATTTATTTACATGAAAGATATAAAATTCTAAATACTTCTCAAAGGTTACTTTGATTGTATGTCAGCCTCTTTCAGAAAAATTATACAAATAATCCACTGTGAATCAGCAATAGAATTTAAAGATATTGTTGAATTCTGCTATTAAAACTGCATACTATTCAACAAAGCAACAATCAACAAAGATAAAAGTATCTTCTACTTGTATGTTCACCAATGTTACCAACAAGCCTACTGAATATCATGTGCCATGACACCAACTAATTAACAACATCCTGAAACAGTCAACCCCCCAATACCTGAGTAAAGCTCATTCTAGTATAAAAAATTGGAGATGAAATTTTAAGAAAATGGCAATAGCATACAAAAAAGACATGATAGCCATTTTGATATGTTGAGTTGAAGTAATAAAAATCAGGAATTTCAGAACAACCACTTCAAGAATCCTTTGAGGTAATACAGTTTTAAAACTGGTCAATCTTCACACCCATTAGGGTGGTTATTATCACCAAAAAAACATGAAAATAACAAGTTGGTGAGGATGTAGAGAAGCTGGAACCTCTTTATGTTGCTGGTGGAAATATAAAATGATGTTGCCTCTATGGAAAGCAGTGTGGCAGACCCTCAAAAAATTAAACATAGAATTACCTTACCTGCTGAATTACTTCAGCAGTTCCACATTTAGGTATATACCCAAAGGAATTAAAAACAGGGACTCAAACAGGTATTTGTACATCAGTGTTCACAGCAGCATTATTGACAATAACCGAAAAGTGGAAACAACTCAAAACTCCATCAATATATGAATGGATAAACAAAATGTGGTATAGACATACAACGGAATATTATTCAGTCTTAAAAAGGAATGAAATTCTGACATATGTTAAAACATCGATAAACCATGAAGACATTATAGTAAGTGAAATAAGCCAGTCACAAAGGGTCAAATATAGCATGATTCCACTTACAGGAGGTACCTAGAATAGTAAAATTGAGAGAGAGAGAGAAAGTAGAATGGTGATCATCAGGAGTTGGGGGGTGGGGGTGGGGAATGTGTAGTTATTGTCTAATAGGTACAGTTTCAGTTTGGGAAGATGAAAAAGTCCTGGAGCTGGATGGTGGTGATGGCTGCACATCAGTGTGAACTTACTTAATACCACTGAATTGTACACTTTAAAATGGTTAAAATGGTAAGTCTTATATATATTTTACCACAATAAAAAATACTGGTACATCTAGGTGATAGGTATATGCATTCTATTTCACTATTCAAGAAACTTTTCTGAAGACTTACATTTTTTAAAAGTTAAAAAGTTGACTAGAAAGACAAAACTTAGCTTTGAAATACAAAAGTAGTCACACAACTGTAAACAAAGACTTAAAAGACTACCTACTTAAAAGCTCCCTAATTAAAAAGAAAAAATTAAATCCAGTTGTAGCCACTTTAGTACTGAATTAGATTAACTCTACAAATAATTGACTACAGCCTGTGAATGAAAGAGCTGCTGGTTTGATTCCCCAGTCAGGGCACATGCCTAGGTTGTGGGCCAGGTCCCCAGTAGGGGGCGCATGAGAGGCAACCATGCATTGATGTTTCTCCCTCCCTTCCCCTCTGTCTAAAAATAAAATAAATTTTAAAAAATAATAATTGACTATGAAAATGTTTTCATTAAGTTCGTAGTATTTTTTAAAAGAAGTCTTTGAAACCCATTATCAAGAAATATAACTTTGCCCTGGCCAACAAGGCCAGTTGGTTAGAGCATTATTCCAATACGCCGAGTTGTGGGTTCAATCCCCAGTCAGGGCACATACAAGAATCAAACACTGAATGCATAAATAAGTGGAACAACAAATCGATGTTTCCCTCCCTCTTTCTCTCTAAAAATCAATATATTAAAAAAGAAATATAACTTTGATTCAGGTAACAAGTACAGAAGATAGCATAACAGTGTACAATTATCAGCCAATTATCTCTTTTGGAGAAAACCTGAGTGATTATAGATCTAAATGGCAATATGCCTATAATTGTTTAGATTTAGAATTAGCCAGGAGCCTTTGCTTCCCAAAGCCACTTATAACATCAGATAGCACATATATTCATCCATACTGAAGCCAGATGTGAAATCAGACACCAACCTCAGTTGTGATTCAAAAAACAAACTTCATTTAGGGATAATATGCTAGTTCCTTGTGGACATTTTCAGCAAAAAAATAGTAGTGCATCATCTTAGAAAATTAAGAGAAATAATGATTCCAGCTCTTCTGAAATATCAAGTTCTTCAGGTAGATACAAATAGTAGAAAATACAAAATAGATTCAGAACAGATATGTTAAATATAAACAAAGTGAAAAGGAAGGCATATACTTCAGATATCCCACTTTTTTAAAACTGAAAGAACAGAAAAAAAAAATTTTTTTAGATTATGAAATTCTTAATTATTTATAGTAGAGTAGCAAAGCAATTTCTAACTGATAGCTTTTAATTCAGTTTTGTGAGAATATTATTTTTTTGTACCTAGAATTGGTGGATATTTGGGCTTTTATTCAGTTTTGTGGCATTATAAATAATGCTGCTGTGAATAATAATAGCACATGTCATTCAGAGCACACATGTACCCACTTCCGGAGGATATACGACTAAGAGTAGAACTGCTGAGGCAGAGGGAATGCACAGGATCAGCTTCCGTAGGTTCTGCCAAACCACATTGCTGAGCGATTGTACCTATTTACACTCTACTAGCATCCAGCTGTTCTACAATATGCCCCTTTAAAATGGAGTTTAACACAACTGAGCTGCTACATTAATTAATAAATTGATTTTTGTTTTCAAAGGGTCTTAACTGTAGGTAGATCTGACTAATTGAACAACTATATTGTTTACATGTGAATTTAATCAAAACACTTAAATGCTAGTCTATATATCATCAAAATAAAATCAGAACATGTCTAATTTTTCTCTCTGACAATATAAATCAATTTATATAGATCAACCTCTAAAGATAATAAAATCTTCCCAAATTTATCATTAGATAAAAACACAAGCACCAACCTATTATGTTTCTAGAATTGGTAAATCTCTGCATAAAACGTGAACTGGTGAAGAGCAATTCAAACATTTTCTCAGCGCTGATGTGAAAAACACGGTTGATATAAAGTCTTCCTTGAAGATCTTTGTCAGAAATATTCTCTGGGGAAAAAAAGACAGAAGCAAAGGGAGGAAACCAAGAAAAGATCATTTCAAGGTTTGGTTTTGTTTGCTTGTTTTTGGTACAATACAAAATAATTTTTAAATGTGATTACAGTGGTAAGCATATTCAGGACACCATTAAAACTCTAAATTGGCATTATATACATATGTATGATGTAAAACTATACATAAGAGTATATAGTTAATTAAACTATAATGATCAATATTCCAGTTGTCAATATTCAAAAAATAAATATTTAACTTGAGTGATATCAAACTCCCATAATATATTGCTCAAAAGAATATTTCAAAGGTGACAAAGGCAAGACTGAGATGCATAGAGTAGTATCTACCACAGCACTTAGCAAGTCCAATTTGTAAATGCTCATATATTCAGTAAACATGACATCACAAATGGCTCTAGTATCTGCTGCACTCACTAACTTGCTAGCCACTGACTCCTCCCAAGTTGAGTATTCTTGTATTCAAAACCTTTTCTTAATACCACCCATTAAAAGAAGAAATCCTTCTGAAAAGTATGCTTCAAAGCTAAATAATGTCCAATGGAATACTACACTTTTCTGGGAACCTAATAATGATAATGAGGTTGAAAACTGCTGGCGGCAAAGGAAGAAGCATAATCTGCCCACCTCTCCTCATATTCCTAGGAAACATTATGTAAATAGCCCACATTTGTACGGTGCTTCCTGTATGCCATGCATTGTGCTAAGCACCTTAGAAGTATTCTCTCATCCTCACAGCAATCCTGTGAGATAAGTGGCGTCATCATCATTTCCATTATGTAGCCAAGCAAACTGAGGCACTGAGAGACTCCACAAAGCTCCCCGGCCAGTGAGCGATGAATTGGAGCTTGAATTCACTCCAGCTCCAAAGCACACAAACTTAACCCCTATTTTATACTTCCAGGAGTTAAACTGAGAAGAATCAAGAAGAAAAGACAGCTAGGAATAGGAGCCAGGTAACGTATAGGAAATGGAGGAAAGCGATACAAAATTTTAATGATTTCAGGACTTGGGTTATTTATTATCTCAAGGATTATGCCCCATTAATACAAAATGGAAAACCGTGACCTAAATCTCCCCATATTTCAGAAATCAAGCTTTAAGAATTGTCTGTTCAGACCATCTTTCCATACTTCGCCATGGGAAACAGTCGGTGAGATAAAAGACAGGTCTAAAAATCAGAAAAACTCTTCCAGCTCTGCCTTCATCCCAACTATTATTTTTTTCTCATTAACTGATTTGTGTCTCTCTACTTTGATACAGTTGCACAAAACTTAGAGATATCAAGTAAAGATTGATTTACCTTCTTCCTGCTAGATTATTTCACAGCCTTTCCTCTGGCTTGCCCCAGAGGTCTGCTTGTCCTCACATTTATTAATTAATAAGCATCAATTGATATTCTGATTCCTGTTTCTCTCTTCATGGCTTTGCTTCTAATTCATCTTGTTCTGTCAGCCGTAGATCATGGATTCCAATTTTACTATTTTTATGCACTCCTACCCCCTACTTAATTTTTGTCTAACTTAGCTGACATTCTCTGTATAAGTCACTTTGGTTAGGAAACCCAGTCACACTAAGTTCTTACCCCCACCATACAAAACTAAATTTAACTTTTATCACATGACACAGGCCAGATGTCTAGTGCCATGAGCTAGTTTGTCAGCTTCCACTCACGGCTCTGCCTCCTGGGGCAGATGCTTCAGACTTTCCATAGCATGACAAAGCAGGGCTGCAGAAAGAAGTAAATCCTGATACCAACAGAAATAGCAGACCCTTGAAAACACAACCATAATTTCCTTGTATTTGTGGATGTGGATACATTGTGTCAACTCATCTCCACTTGCCAGGAAACTCACAGCATCTTCTCAGATGCCCTGACCTCCTCCCGAGACTTGGGCCGGTCGTGAGCAGGGCAACAACTCTCTGTCAGCAACGACCCTAGAGAGTGGCGATGTTCAGCCTGTTTCACCTCATGGCACACATGAACCAACTACTAAAATTCTGCAGCACACCAAAAAATATATTTTTTCCCAATCTGACAAAAAAAATAGTATAATTTTGATTCACTCACACTGGACAGCTATTGTTGTGTTGGCTGTTGTCATTTTTTTAATTTGACAATCTAAGGGAAAAGAGGTCAGGTAGAGCATGTTTTAAAAATTCTTGCAGCACACTGGCTAAAAATAGCTGCTCTGGAGAAACAAAGTTCTATAGCTTTTTCTGTGAATTATTATATATCAAAGTTTTAAGTTGGCAATATGGTTTAACAGATTAAAACACCATGCTTAGCATTTTGCTCAGCAGCTGGTAGCCCAGAACCCATTCCCACAAGTACAGAAATATCCCTAAAAAGAGCACCCATCACTCTTGATGCGTTCTAATGCCTGGCGTAGAATAACAGCACTAAAAAGGAGCCAGTCAAAGCAGATTCTGGGCTTTCCGTATCTGGGGTCCAGTTAAACTCCACATCAAAGGCACTGCGCTAGAAGTTATTTCAGGGGTCCTTCCATGAGGTTTTACATGATGTGCTGCTCTGTTGATTCCTCTCAAGTTTACATGGATCTTAAAGGGGTCTCTATAACAAGATAGTCCAGGGCCTCCCTCCCAAAGATTATAGGCTATGTGTGGTAGAAAAGATCCTCTCATTTTCTAACTCAACTTGCTCACAAGAGTCGATCAAACTACTATAATTTTAAATAAAGCGAGGCTTGGTTTAAAGTAATCTGCCATCTACTGAGCTGCCTCTAAATCCCCACACATATTTCCAAATTTCTTGAGATGGTTTACTCCTTTTGACCTTTCCCATCGTCTCCCCAGTTCATGGACTTCAAGCATCTTCATAACCTCACAAGTTTCAAAAACAAAAAAATAGGTTCATTATAAAACCCACTTAATATGTTTGATAAGCCCGAGATTTTGTAACTCACTTAGGGAAAGCAATAGGAGTTCTTGATTTGTTATCAAATGATAATTTAATATGAAAAAAAAGGTCATTCCATACACCTTAAAGAAAACCTGCACAAACAGAAGGCTGAATGTCACGTAGAAGGTCTTACTGCTGTAAAGCCAAATGGTATCTTTAGAGGAGTGCCAGCAAGGAGCGAAATGTAATCTGGTCTCACATACAATACAGCAGCTATACCACTGTGGTTCTTTCTTTATTTCTAGTTATGAACACAGTTTATATGAGTTTTAATGTTATCCTTTATGTAACTTATCACTAATGTTAATTGTATAGGAGTTCAATAAGGAAACGAAGTACTTCTGAAGCACCATTCTTAACAAAGCAGGTGAGTAAAAGAATCCTTGGTTGGTGTCACTTACGTCTCTGGCCACTGGGTGCCAGAGTAGATCTTCCTAAAGTCAGAGGTTGAGCCAGGCAGGGGATAACTAATTCCTACCTGCTGTCTACCAAAGCATGAATGGTAAGAACACGAAGAGTCTAGTCCATTTACAGGACTCAATCCTTTTTGAAAACTTCCTCCTGACTATCTTTCCAAAAGAATTCAACAACTGTCTTCTTAAAGCAGTCTGTGATTTCTAGGAAATAGTGGATTTTGATTTATTTTTAAGACCATGAATTTAGTTTTATTAAAGATATTTCAGTGTCCCAAACCAAGGTCTAACCTGATTTGGATTGAGTTTTCATGGACTTGGTCTTGGCTGATTGAATTTGGATTTGATTTTAGATATGGACTTGATTTGGATTGGATTTGGATTTGACTGGGATTTAGTGTGGATTTTCATGGATCTGGTTTTCACGCTAGTAAAGACTTCAGGGGTTCAAAACGAGGTCTAACCTGAGCAGCAGCTAGGCTAGCACATACATCACATCCTACAGATCCAACCCACTGTGATGTCCCCAGTACTGTTCTGAGCACTGCTGACAGGAAAGCAGGTATGGAAAAAATCCAGACATTGTTCCAGTTCCTGAAACTTGAAATTAATCACAACCTGGAATCTTTTCTACTGCTTCTGTAATCCACTGGCTTACAGTTTAAAAAAAGAAATTCCTTATAATGAACACTTATTAAGTATGACAAACCCCAGGTTATTGGTACTAACTTAGAGAAAGTAGAGAGAACATGATTTATTACAGTTCGTTTAAGCAACTGCTTTTTATTTTTATTCTTTACTTACGCATCTCTATCTTTCTCTTATATTTGGTGGTTAAAAGAGGGTATAATTCTAATGTAACAAGTTTTATTAAGATCTGCTTCTCCACTGCTGCCCCATCTCCACTGACTTAAGGCTTGGAATTTTAAAAGCTAAATGTAACGAAGATTTTCAAAACTAACGCTTCCCAGAAGTGGAGGTGAATTAGATTTAGCAGCTTCTTCCCCCTGTATTTTATTAACTTCCATCCTTTTTTGGTTCTTTATAGAGTGAAACTATGTCTAATGCAACAACTAAATTCCAATCTGCACACACTGAATATAAAGATTAACATTCAAAGGTATAAGTGAAATTTTATTTAAATTTATAAGAAATTCTTTACCTTCATCAACAGAATCTGAAGTGCTGCTTTTGTCCAAAGAAAGATATTCATTTTTATTCAAATCCAGTGATTTTGATGGCACTCTACTTAACCTCTTTTCTGAGGTTAGTAAAGGACTCTTTTTGATCTGTTTCTCACTTTGGGCTTCCTCTTTCCCTAACTCCTAAAAGGAAAACAATCCAGTTAAAAAAAAAAACAATAACAACAACGAGATTCTAGGCTTAGATTTTACAGTGAGACTTTTAATAATAAAGACACTGAAATACTGCTCTTTGAAAAATGTATTTGTTATGTTTGCAACACATTTGCAATTCAGTCCATAAAAAAACTGGTATATAATATATATCGTTTTAAAGTCTTCTTAAACAGAAATTAACAAAAAACTTACAAAGAACATCATATAAAAAGAACTCACAGAAAATTAACATCATGTGAATTACTTTAAGCAGAAGGGAAAGAGGTAGAGGGCAAAATAATAGAACATTTGGTTCTTTGGGGTGGGCAAAGGAGAGGAATAAAAAACCCAGTTAGTTTCCCCAGACAATACCTGCCCCATCATCTCAAAGAAGAAAACTCACTCATCTCTCAAGACCAGTAACTAAAGGAGAAAGAGAAAGAAAATAGAGAGATAAAAGTCACATAAGAGTACAGTAGGGGAGAGAGGATTAAAAGAGAAAATGAATTTCACTGCAAACTCATAACAGTTGTCCTTGTTGTTAAGGGACTAAGGAATTGGGCATTAAAATATATGCACTATATGACGTTATCTATACTTTTTGGGAATGGTTTGATATAGATATGTCATTTCTTAATAGCCATTAAAGTATGAATGTTATTGCTGTTAGTATTCAAAGCCTATAATTAGGCTTAACAGAACAGTGTAAAAAAATATAAACTAGAATCAGACATACAGCAAAGTACTTTCTTGCATTGTCTGTGTGTAAGCGGATGAAAGAGAGCAGAAAGCATAGATACAGTACTTGCACGCCCTGCCCATGAGACCTTGGAGCAGCACTGTGCAGCGGAAGCACCAGGGAGGACACAGGTTTCCATTGGGCACTCAGAGAACAGAATAACAACTGGGACTCAGGACACAATTTATTAAAGGAGGACTATCTTAGTCAGAGGACAGATTCTTCAAGCTTAGGTTACTGCTAAAATCAAGACTTGATTTATTTGGGAGTTCCACACTACAAAGCAACATGCTTATTTAGTTGACCCAGTGTGTCTTTAACAGATACTGAGTAAGTTTCCACACATAGTTCTTCTCTTGTTCTAATTAAGATATAGTTCCTATTATAAAGAATACAGATAGACACTTATAGAAAAAGTAACAGTCACTATCTTTAAGTGGTTAGCACCTGGAAAATTTTTATTTCTTTGTATACTTTTCTATATTTCCTGAATTTTTACAGAGTATTAATTTTATAACTTAAGAAAAATCTATTTTTGTCTTGGAAAAAATGTTATTTCTGATATTAGGTTATTTCTAATTTTGTTGGAAGTAAAATGAAATAAGGCAACATGATATTTGTTGACATCTGAGAATCTCACTACACTGCTCTTGAATACAAGAGGTAAAAAGGGCCCGAGCTTTGTATATTGTATTCCATATTGTATTCCATAACCTGCAAACATCTATACTAAATATCAATGAATGTATAATCAATCTTAAAACATTTAACTATTCCTCTGCATTCCATTCCCTTTTGTTAGAGAAAAAAATGACTTCCTTTTGGGACAAAACTAGGAGCGAGAACCAATGGGTTAACTATTCCAAGAGGAGGTATGGGAGACACTGTTAAGGAAGCTGTAGGAAAGACTCAATCAAATAAGATTAGCAGTTCTGAGAGTCTGGTCCTCAACGTCAGACTTTTGTAAAAGGATGAGACTACAAGAGATTCCCCTGTCCTGTTACCTCCTGAAAATGGAGTAGTGTGGTTTTCTCAGTGAACACACAAAGAACACAGCAACTAGAATCACCTCCCTTGCACCAGTAGGAGCTTCCTTGGGGTCTCTAGATGGATCAGTTTTGCAAGAAACCCACAACACAGAAGCAGACCAAAATAAATGCATGAGAGATGCCTAAAACTGGCTGATAACTTGGTGGGCTTTCATATAAACACAATCTGTTTCAATGTTTTCCAAACATTTATTCATAGGAGATGCTGGGAGCTTCATGGGAAAAGGTAGAAAATGTCCACTGCTAACTACACACAGATTCACTGTTAATTGTAACACCTTATGGTTACTGAATACTTAATGTGTGTTATGGAGTGTTCAAAGCACTTTCACATATATTAATTCATGCAGTCTTTATAAATACCCCTAAGGGATATTACTGTCCTCATCTTCTAGGGGTTGAGAAAACAAAAGCATAGAAAGGTTAAGTAATTAGGTTAACTTATTCAAAGTCATATAGCAAATGACAGAGGTAGGATTCAAAGCTGATGCTTTGCTCTAAACCAAGAATTCAGGTTTAGCCTCAACCTTGTATCCTTAATCAGTACTGAAGCTCTATAGTAGGTGCAACCTTAGCATTCAGACGTGGTCTCTAAACACTATTCTTCACTAAGAACTATGGCTCGGTAGGAAAATGGCTGACACTAAGTCTAGGACAGAAAGTATACAAATTGTGCCTGGGACATGTTCTTGTACCAGAAAGAAAGGAAGCCATCAGAAATAACTGATCACTTCAAAAGGACAAAGAAGCCAATCTGAAGGGACTCAGAAGGGACCAGCTGAATATTAACAAAAAAAAATTGACTCCAGTCCCGGCCGGTGAAGCTCAGTGGATTGAACGTCAGCCTGTGAACCAAAGGGTTGCGGGTTCGATTCCCCAGTCAGGGCACAGACCTAGGTTGCGGGCCAGGTACCTAGTAGGGGGTGCACGAGAGGCAAGCACACATTGATGTTTCTCTCCCGCTCTTTCTCTCTCCCTTCCCTTCTGTCTAAAAATAAATTTAAAATCTTTAAAAATAAGAAATAAAAAATTATTTTTTTAATGACTCCAAGTGATAGGAACTCAATGAAATTTTTAAAAAATCAGTGAGTTTATAATGATACTTGAAAAAATAA
Source organism: Mormoops blainvillei (assembly GCA_004026545.1). Lineage (NCBI taxonomy): Eukaryota > Metazoa > Chordata > Mammalia > Chiroptera > Mormoopidae > Mormoops > Mormoops blainvillei. Next base: position 221,302 of record PVJD01001470.1, read on the forward strand.
AGTAAGGAACTAACTAACTATGAAACCCAATAATTAACTGGGTGTGCCTGCTCTAGTAGTCGGTTTAAGAGGCACCTATTGTTACTCACGCATGCTGCTCAGGGTTCCCATCTCCCTTTTCAAAAAGGATTCCACCACACACACTCTCTGCCCTAGGCAAAATTCTGCTAATTATGAATTTCTCCATCTTAACCTCTGCTACTTAGAGACTTGAAACTCTTCTCCCACAATAAAGGAGCAGACTGACGTCTTAAGTTTTAAACATTCTGTATACTGTATTCTTATTCTTATTCTTATTTGACTTATTCTTATTTGATTAACACATGGCGGCATCGGTTATATTTTAAAAGAGGGATCATATACTAACCGCTTTTGGTAGATTTCCATCAGTTGATTCTGTTTCAGAAACCCGACTAACTGATTCATGAGTAAAACTGACAGACTTGGGTAATTTTTCATCTCTCTCCCCATAGTCATCCAAGCTGCTTCTTTCTGGACTTCTGTAAGAAACACATCATTATGGAAATATAAACAAGGTCACTGTCATACAAATAGGTGACTTAGTCTCTTCACTGAAGTTCTTTCTATTATAAAGCATTTTGACAACAAATTTTTTTTGCAATGTAACAAGTAAGCCTCTACTTATAACACAGCTATTTTCTTAAATCACATGCAAATTGGCTTTATTTCTGAAATTAAGACAATGCTAATATGCTATTTTATAAATTTCAGAAACCATTATAAAATTAACCAAGTACAAGTGGCCACCACTAATAAAATGATCATAACTTGTTTAAATTTCAGTTGTGGACACCACAAAGCCTCGGGAGGTGCAGTGTGGATGTTGGAGTTGGGCGCCAGTCAGCACCAGAAAGCAGTTTAAGACCTCCTTCCTTCTGATTCAGTCCCAGCTGAGACAGCAAATTCTTCCCAGGAGTGGAAGCCACTAATATCTGAGCAAAAAGCCCATCAATCGGTCTATGCCCTACTTCTTGCTCTTCTTATTCCTAAGAACAAGGTTTAAGGAACAGCTTTCAAATGGTCATCAGAAGACTGCAATTACTGTCCTGGGACCCGATTTTCTTCCCTCAGGGGGCAAAGAGAAAGAAAAATCTATTAAGTATGAAAGGTGCACAACCGATCTAATTTCCAGTGACTGGCCTTATTGAGAAATTGTTATTCCTGTGTAATCATTGCAACATATAGACTTAAAGCTCTTCTCAAATATAAATTGCAGCCTGACCTCTTAAGCCATATTATCCTAAGGGAGGAACAGAAATGCCACAGGGCTTTCAATTCTATTCTCTTCCATCCAAATAATACCTAGGTCCGCTGCCAAGTCCATTTTGGCCAGGCATGCAGGGCTCTGAGGGAACCGACGGGAAAAAAAAATGGCTCCTTGAGACTAGCCCACACCGCAAGTGTCTGAACTTGAGGATTTTAAAGATGGAGTTGAGTTGTGGAGAAATAAAGAAAAAAGGAGGAGGGATAGTGAAGGAGAAATTGAAAATAAAGAGTAGAAAGACAGAAAAGCTGAGGAAGTAAAGGTCTGAGACAGACATACTTCTTTCAGAGACCGGAAGAACGGGAAAAGGAGTAGAAAGGGGAATGAGGATCCTGCCATGTCTTTTCTAAGAAAGCACTCAATCACCAGGAAAAGAGCATTGTTTCTGGTGACCAAAAAATATTTATTCTTTCTTCAAAGGCTAGAAACTGTTTGAGTTAGCAGGGACTTTGGAGATCGTCTAGTATAACTGCCTCATTCCACAGATGAGTAAACTGAGGATCAAAGAGGCTAAGTGATTTGCTTGAGGTTACTCAGCTACTTGGTGGCAGAGTCTAGACTAGAATCCAGATTTTCTTTACCACCATCCAAGCCTCTTTGCATTGTACCAGTTGCTTTTCCACCCAACTCCAGTACCTGAAAGAAACTAATAAACTTGACAAGGAGAGCAGTACAATGGAAATTTTTAACTTTAGAGAAAACTAATAAAGTATGCATGTGTAACCATGTAAAAAAGACTGTACAATATTGATGTTTAATGAAACACCATAAACAGGATCAGCATAACTAGACGACTAGATAGTGTAAAAATTCTGTAGACACATCAAGACTTTTGAAAGATTTCAATTTTAAGATTTGTTATAGAATTTTTATTAACAGTTTCATTAAGTTACAATTCACATACTATAAAATTCTCTCCATTTAAAGTGTACGATACAGTGGTTCACAGAGCTGTACAACCATCATCACTATCTGAGTTAAGAACATTTCGCTCCCCCATAAAGAAAGCCTGTGCCCATTAGCAGTCACTCTCACCCTCCCTTCCTCTCAGCCCCCCGCAACTACTAATCTACTTTCTCTCTCTGTGGATTTACAGATTCTATGCTCCATTTTATATAAATGGAATTATACAATATATGGTCATTTGTGACTGGCTCCTTTCACTCAGCATAATGTTTGCTTTAGAATTTTAATGTATTATCCTCAGCCGTTTTTACTGCTATGGCCTCATTTACCATTACACAAAATGCCTTTTACTTATGCAGCTTAATAAAAATGTCTGCTCTTCCAAATGAATTCCTAACAGTCAAAAATATCTCTCTACTCTGAATTTCTTTATTGCATTATCTATTGCTTTTTTTTGGCCCTTATCATTTTCAACCTTGTATTATAATTATTTGCATTCCCCATATCACTACAAGCTCCTTTCATTAATGCACTCAATATTTGTTGAGTGCCAACTACATCGCAAGTACTACGCTAGGGTATCCTTGAGGAAAAGTTGTAGTATCTTTGTACCCCTCAAAATATCTACCAGCTCCCCTAGATAGTGTGGTTCAGTAGATTGAGTGCCAGCCTGCAAACTGAAAGGTCATGGGCTTGATTCCCAGTCAGGGCACATGCCTGGGTTGCAGGTCAGGTCCCCAGTTGGGCCGTGCAAGAGGCAATCGATGGATGTTTCTCCAGTACATCAATGTTTCCCTCTCTTTCTCCCTCTCTTCCCCTCTCTAAAAAATAAATAAATAAATAAAATCTAAAAAAAAATTAAAATAAACAAAATAAATTTTAAAAAATCTACCAGCTAATTTACTTTATTGTTACTTATAAGCACTGAGATTTCACTAAGTACCTCTCCAGATCCGTAATAAAAAAGTTTATTAAAACCACACTTTAAGCAAATCCTACATGACAGTTACAAAGACATATTTCCTTATATGTCTTGTATTTGCTTACCAATTTAGGAAACTATTGACTGTCTTCACTTTTCACTCCATTCCAGCAGAGAGAATGGAGGTGAATTTCACCCAAGAGTGAATTCACAGAAATTCTGAATTAGTAAAGTTTAAAATAATTCTGCTTTGATTAATGATTAAGAAATCTTGACATTTCAGAACATTGCTGTACCTTGGCTGCACATTATCCTCAATCGACAGGGACAAGCTTTCCATCTCTTCAGCATTTAAGCCTAGCTCAGTGCCATAGTTCTGCTGGAGCAGCTGCCAGAATTCCTGTCTGGTCAAGCGCTAAAATGACACAAAAATGTAAGACAGTAAAACATACCGATTCAAACATGAATTTTGAAGCACTGAATAAAAATAACCTGTTGTGCGGCTACCAGATGTATAACTTTGGTAGTTATTCAACCTTAGTAGACATCAGTTTTCTGTAGCTATAAAAATATGGATTAACAAAACTTATCTGGCAGAGTCCATACTGGGAATAAAGTATATAATAGCTACTGTAGATGGAAGGAAAGATGTTTAAAATTTTTTTATAAAATAATGTGTTTCTCGTTTCCAGCAATTACTAATCTACAATTTAAATTCTGTAATCCAACCAGTCTACCGTGACCACAAGATCACCATTCAGAGTTCTAATCATCAAACAGAACCCATCCTCTGAATTCATAATATAGCTGAATATTTTAACCATTTAAAAAACATTACATAGCAGTAAACTTTAAATTGCATTTACCTAAAATATAAAATGCAAGAGGCTGGAATTCAGAATATTTTTTTGATTTTTTTTAAAGATTTTATTTATTTATTTTTAGAGGAAGGGGAAGGAAGAGAAGGAGAGAAACATCAATTGGTTGCCTCACACACACCACCAACCAGAGACCCGGCCTGAAACCCAGGCATGTGCCCTGATGGGGAATAGAACTGGTGACCTCTTGGCTTGCAGGATGATGCCCAACCCACTGAGCCACACCAGCCAGGGCTTGATTTATTTTTATTAGAGCCCACCTTGTTCTTTCTTTGTAGACATCATATCAGTGTTGGAATAATTTAATTCAAAAAACTCACATTACATAGCAAAATAAGAACAAAAACAGTGTGATGACCAATGGTCTCATATCTAGAAGTATTACTGATGGTTAATCATATGATTAAGCAAGATAGACGGAGGCAGCATAACACTTGAAGCAACTGTTGGCAAGATTCTTTATCTCTCTCGTTGCTCAATAGATATTTACTTATAGCCTATCAAATGTAATTTGCTCCACTAGACACTAACAAAATAGATGAAGAAACACAGGAGACTTTTATGTAAATTAAATATGATAAACTATATTATTGTGTACTTAAGTCCCAGTTGAATCAACACTAATAATACTACTGTGGGTTAGAATAATCAGAGAAGGCTTCACTTTGGAGAAAGGTCTTCAGCTGAGCTGAAAGAAGGGCATGACTGGGGGAAATGGAGAAATGAGGAAATTTTGCAAAAGGAAAACCAACATACAAATACAGAATAAATACATGAAGAACATAAGTAATACTTGTCTTGAAGTCAGTAAAGAGTTTATCAGCCTAACTGGAGTAAAAACTTTAAGTTGGGCAATAGTAGGAATGAATATACAGAAATTTAATGGAGTCAAAACATAACAGTTGCTTTGAATTCATCCCTGATAGTCCCTAAGGCAAATAACACTTTTTTTAATAAAAATTATATTTTATTGATTATACTATTACAGTTGTCCCAAGATTTCCCCTTTTGTCCCCCTCTACCCATCACACCCCACTCCCTCAGGCAATACCCCCACCATAGCTTATGTCCATGGGTCATAAATATAAGATCTTTGGCTTCTCCATTCCTGTACTGTACTTTACATCCCTATGGTTATTCTGTAACTACCTATTTGTATTTTTTTAACATTTTATTTAGTTATTTTTAGACAGAGGAGAAGGGAGGGAGGAAGAGAGGGAGAAAAACATCAATGTGTGGTTGCCTCATGCACGCCTCCCACTGGGGACCTGGCTCGCAACCCAGGCATGTGCCCTGACTAGGAGTTAAGCCGGCAACCCTCCAGCTTTCAGGCCAGCTCTCAATCCTCTGAGCCACACCAGCCAGAGCTCTATTTGTACTTCTTAATCCTCCCACCTCCTCACCCATTCCCCCACACACCCACCCCTCCCATCTGGTGACCATCTACTCTCTCTCAGTATCCATGATGCTGTCTCTGTTCTTCTTGTTCGCAGAGTTTGGTTTTTTAGGTAAAATTGTTGAAAGACATGTATTTTTTTGCCACTTTATTGATCATAGTTCTGATCTTCTACTTTTTCTTAAATAAGTCCCTTTAACATTTCATGTAATAATGGTTTGGTAATGATTAACTCCTTTAGTGTTTTCTTGTCTGGAAAGCTCTTTATCTACCCTTTAATTCTAAATGATAGCTTTGCTGGGTACAGCAACCTTGGTTGTAGGTCCTGCTTTTCATGACTTTGAATATTTCTTGCCAGTCCCTCTTAGCATGCAAAGTTTCTTTTGAGAAATCAGCTGGCAGTCTTATGATGTGTCTTAGAGTGGCCATCTTTGCATTCATCTTGTTTGGGACTCTCTGTACTTCCTGGACTTGAATGTCTATTTCCTTCACCAAATTAGGGATGCTTTCTTTCATTATTTTTTCAAATAGATTTCCAATTTCTTGCTCTTTCTCTTCTCCTTCGGGCACCCCTATGATGCAAATGTTGGACCTCTTGGAGTTATCCCTGAAGCTGCTTACACTACCCTCATTTTTTTGGATTTCTTTTTCCTCTTGTTGTTCTGATAGGTTTGTTTTTGTTTTTGTTTGTTTGTTTTTTTGCTACCTTAGGTTCCAGATCATTGATTTGATTCTCAGCTTCATCCATTCTACTGTTGTTTCTCTGTAAATTATTCTTTATTTCATTTAGTATATCCTTCATTTCTGACTGGATCTTTTTATGCTGCTGAGTTCCTCACTAAGTTCCTTGAGCATCCTTATAACCAGTGTTTTGAATTCTGCATCTGAGAGATTGCTTATCTCCATTTAATTTAGCTCTTCCTCTGAAATTTTGATCTGTTCTTTCATTTGGGCCATGTTTCTTTGTTTCCTTGTTTTGTGAGCCTCCCTGTGTTTGTTTCTATGTATTAGGTAGAGCTGCTTTGACTCAGTGTCTTGGTAGTATGGTGTAATGTAGTATGTGTCCTGTAGGGTCTAGTGGCATAGGCTCCCCTATCACCCAAGTTGGGTACTCGAGATGCACCCTTTGTGTGCTGCTGAGTACAACCTCCTCTTGCAGTTGAGACTTGGTTGTTGTTGGCAGGTCAATGGGAGGGATTTACTGGGGCCAGTCAGTTGCAAGGACTAGCTGTGACCACTGACCACCAACCTGCGCTCTCCACAGAGGATCAGCTATGCAAGTGCAGGGTGGTGGTGCTCCAACATGGTCTGCAGCTGTCCATTGGGTGCACTGACCCTGGGGTGTCCTGGGTGGTGCAGGCCAAGGTCAACCCTCACCTGTGTTTTGCCCAGGGCCACTGTGCCTGAATTGTAAAGCAATCTGAGATAGCTGCTATTTGTGCTGGGCTTGGAGATTCCCAGGTGAAGCCAACCCATGAATCTAGGCTGGCTGCTGCTAGTTCCTGGCCTGGAGCTCACTGAGGCCAGCTGTTGCTTGTTTGAGGAGATTTAGGAAGTTACAAAGCATGAGCCAAGACCAGCCATTCATATGGAAAAGTAGCTTGGATAGGCCCACATGTTGGGTGGGGCATCTCCAAGGTGGGTCAAACTGTTAGCCAGGTTGACGGAGTCTCAGTTATAGCACCAGTTTGCCAGGTCTTTTGGGGGAGGGTTTAGAAAAGGGACAATGGCCTCTGCCTTTATGCCACTGGTGTCTTTCAAGCTGTTACCCTGTTGCTGGAGCTCAGAAGGGAGTGAGTCAGAATAGGTAAGTCCGTGTGTCGGTTCTTTAAGAGGAACTGCTTGAGGCTCCAGAAGTTTCTTCCACCAATACAATCTCTTCTGGTTTTTGCAGCCCAAAGTTCTGGGGACTTATCTTCCTGACACTGGAACCCTGGGCTGGGGGGCCTGGGACTCCTCACTCCTGAGATATCCCTCCCAAATTTTTACCCACCACACATGGTTGAGAGACCAGCCCATTCCACGTCTGCCCCACTCCTACCAGTCTCTATGGATGTGGTTTCTTTAATTCTGTAGTTGTCAGACTTCCATTCAACTCGATTTCTGATGGTTCTAAGTGATAGTTGTTCTATATTTTAGTTGCAATTTTGATGTGGTTGTGTGAAGAGGTGAGCCACGTCTTCCTAAGCCACTGTCTTGACCAGAAATCCCTCCACTTCCTTCTTTCTTTCTCTTTGTTTTTTCTTTCTGTCTAGTAGCTGTGGTATCTTTGTTTGTTATGTTACACTTGATGACCTTCATTGTATTTCATGAAACCTCAAATAATAACAAATTTTCTGCACTTTAGACCACTGGTTCCCACTTTGCCATGCCCAGACTACTAACATTCCACAAGAATAATTGATGAAAATTCGGATAATATTATCAGAATTTCAAAAGTCAAAAATATCCAGTTACCTACAATAAAGTTATTCAAGCTGTGTCCGGTCTCTTTGTTTGGGGCTGAATTATATTAACCTAGAGTGGTTATGTCAGACTAATAATAAATTCTCATTGGAAGTAACATACAACTAATAAACAATAATGTTCTAACATTTTGTTATTTAATATACACCACTTATTTGGTGAATGAAGTCTTTTGAAACATAGTGTCTATAGGAAAAAAAAATTAAAAGGATCACTCGTGGTAGAGAAAGTTAAGGAACCACTGTCCTTGATACCTCTAAGGTATCCCACATATTTCTTTTTGACTGCTACTCCAGAAGAGCCATTTGTGAACTTTTTTCACAATAGTAGTTAGCTCATACTAATAATTAACTCACTTTTCCAAAGACATTATCTTTGAAGTACTTTTAGTATCATAAATGGATGGTTAACATTATAAAAAGAAACAAGCAACATTTCAATATACTTTTGGAATATTAACCTCTTATAAAAACTATTCTGAAATAATAGATACTAAAATACACGGAAAGCAGACTAAAGTAAGTATATAAACCAATTATAAATATTCAGATAACTTCCTAAGAGTGAAAGAAATGAAACTTATACATAAAAATTAAAAGAAATTCCATTTTACTTGATTACATAAATAAACAATTATAGTATCAAATACTATCAGGAAGTTAATAGCAGGGTAATTTCAGTATTTTTAATCTGTTAGGTTTTTTTTAATGTATACATAAAAGTTTGATGGAAAACAAAATATAACTCACAACTCACCACCTTACAGATTTGATAATTTGTTAAAACATGACATTTTTTTCAAAATTGGCCAGAAGTCACAAAAATGTCGTTATTTACAGCCATGCTGAGCATTCAAATATTCAAACACATATCTAGACTGTTATTCATTGTTCTTTCAATAATCAGCAGCAGAATTAGAGTTAAGTAACCTTAAAAAAAAAACAAACCTAAATTTTAAACAAAGACTGACCACCTACCTGCAAACAATGGAGAGTCTTCCCGTTTCAGCCTGCGAGAGTGCTTTAACAAAATAAAGATGAACCAAGCAGTAATCAGATAAGGCACAAAAGTCAGAAGATCAATTTCTGGCCCAGAAAGTTTTGTATTCTGAATATGCTGCAGAGTAGGGTTCCAAATATTTAATGACAACTATGTACAATCACTGCTCCGATCTTCTAGTTTCGTTATAAGAAGCTTTTGCTTATAAAAAACAAGTTGTATCGTAGTTTAAAACTCATTATTTGTCACTTCCTGGTTTGTAGTATCAGCATTCTTTCCAAAGTGGCAGGTCAGAATGCAGAATTGGAAGTTATACCTCACTCTACAGGTTCCTAAGCCACGCCTACTGGAAGAGATAGGTAAACAGGGTTTCATTAAAGGGACAGTTCCCAATTTCTTCTGATTAGAAACAATAAAATGCAAATGAAACTATCTTATGTTCAATTATGTGAAATGCTTTTTGCATTATTATTTTAATCTCATTCTAAAAATTAAATATATTAAGGGTTAAATTTCTCCATGCTATACTTTCTATTTAATTCTGGCAACGTCATTACTTCTTCAGTACTGACAGAGCAGCCCCATTGAACTCCTGTATTAACCCTTTACTAGTATCAAAGATTGAATCTCTTGAGTATCATAAATGGAATGTCAGCAGGAAGAGTGAGCTAATCAAATGGAGAAATTCTAATAAATACATCTTACATCACTGAAGTGTGTACATCTTCATTATGCAATAATTCTGCCCTTTAAAAATATTTTTGACTTTATTTAGAATAATTTCCTGTCAGGGATCTGGACTATAATAAACATTATAAAGAGTCTTAACTAATAATTCCAATTTATTTCTCAGAAGAAAAATTTTCTTTCAAGTGAAAAATATCAAAGCTTGCCCTAATTTCTACCTTGTTGCTCCATTTGATTTGTAAGGTGTGTAGACATGATAAATGCTACCTGATGAAGTGAAAAGATTAACATTTTGGGGAGGGTTGCTGAAATCTAATCATTTTCTACAATAGCAGAATGAGGGACCAGAGAGACAGTGGGGAATAGCACTCACTCAGACTAAAGAAAGCACACTGTGGGAGGGCTTGAGGAGGTTAGCTTCCACTATCTAAAAAATTAGTGCTTTTGACATATTGTGGTAGTTCTCAATGATTGAAGCTGTAGATAGATATCCTTATTCTTTTGTAGTAACCAAACAGCTATGAAAAAATGTATACTAACAATACTGTAAATAATTTTTATATACTTTTGCTAAATATAAAAATTCTTCTAATAAACTACTATATAGAGAGCAGAGGTAAATATAGAGTGGGCTTAAGAGGGAAAATAGAACCCAAGACTGAGCCTTAGGAAAGCCTGGCATGTAAAGGCTGAGTAGAAAAGGAGTAGCCAGCAAAAAAGAAGGGAGGAAATACCAGAAAGGTCAGAGGAAATTCCAGAAGGAATTTCATGGAAATCAAGGAATGAAGGTGTTACAAAAGAGAGGGAATGTGCAATGGTGTGAAATGCTACTGAAAGATTAAGTAAGATAAGCACAAGTATGGCAAATGCAAGTGTGCAAGGGAGTGGGGCGGACTGGCAGGTCAGGTCGTCACAACTAACACTGGCGATGGGGGAAGGAGAAGGGGAGGCAGCCGCATCATGAAGAGCTTCATATGCCGTGCTGTAGAACATGGGGTTTATTTTACACTGTCAAAATATAAAAAGCCACCTACTAGTTTCACATAGAAAAGTTCAGAATTGTGTTTTTAAAAGATACACTTTTTATGGGTATTTATCCAAAGAATATAAAAACACTAATTCAAAAAGATATATGAACCGCTATATTTTTTGCAGCATTATTTACAACAGCCAAGAGACAGAAGTAACCTGTGTCCATAGACAGATGAACAGATAAAGATGTAGTGTACATATATAAACAATGGAGCCCAGCCATAAAAAGGATGAACTGTGTTTCAAAGACAGCAAGTGTGATACTGCCAGTTTTGTTCTTTTTTCTCAGGATTGCTTTGGCTACTCGGGTCTTTTGTGGGTCCATATAAATCTGATGATTTTTTGTACTATTTCTTCATAAAATGCCCTCGGAATTTTGAAGGGGATTGCATTAAATCGCGGTATTGCTTTGGGCAATGTGGCCATTTTAACTATGCTGATTTTTCCAACCAATGAACATGGAATATCTTTCCATTCCTTTGTGTCTTCTTCAATTTCTTTTAATAATTTCTTGTACTTTTCAGTGTATAGGTCTTTCACATCTTTTGTTAGTTTTATTCCTAGGTATTTTATTCTCTTTGATGCAATTGCAAAAAGAATTTTTTTCATTTCTTTTCCTGAAATTTCATTGTTAGTATATAGGAACACAGTGGACTTTTATATATTAATTTTGTACCCTGCAATTTCACTCTGTTTGTTTCTGTTTCTAATAGTTCTTTTTTTGGTAGTGTCTTTAGGGTTTTCTACATAGAATCATTTGCAGCAACATGGATGGATCTTGAGGGTGTCATACTAAGTGAAATAAGTCAAATGGAAAAGGATGAAAACTACATGATTTCACTCATATGTGAAAGGTAAAACAAAAAAAGAAACGAACAAAATGGGACAAACTCATAGATACAAACAACAGAATGGTGATTACCTAGGAAAATGGGGGGTGGGAGGAGGGTAAAATGGGTAAAGGGGGTCAAATATATGGCAACAGAAGAAAACAACTTTTGGTGGTCAGCACACAATAGAGTATACAGGTATAAAATTATAAAGTTGTACATTATATAATGTTATTGACCAATGTTACTTCAATAATAAATAAAATAAAATAAAAATAAAATAAACACTTTTAAAATTATTACTACTTTGGCAACATAAAAGACAGATTAGAGTGTTAAAAAGAAGTAGGGCCTTGACAGGTATGGCTCACTGGGTTGGGCGTCTTTCCAAAAAGCACACAGTTCGATTCCTGGTCAGGGCACATGTCGGTTGCAGGCCAGGTCCCCAGTTGAGGGTGTGCAAGGGGCAGCCCTGATCGATGAATCTCCATACATCGTTGTTTCTCACCCTCTCTTCCTCCCTCTCTTCCCCTCTCTCTAAAAATAAATCAATAAAATCTTCAAAATAAATTAAAAGGTAGGGAGCTATCATAATGCTTCAAGCTAAAAATGATAAGGGCTTTGGTGATCAGTATGACATGGCTGGCAAAGGAGAGGTAAAAAACAAGGATGCATCCAGGTTTCTGGCTTGGGTGACTAGGAAGGAAGCATATACTTTATTGACAAAGGAAAAACAGGTGGAGGAGTTCTGACAACCAAAAAGGTAAAAAGGAGGGAACAATACAACACAAATACTTCTACATTGCCAGGTTATTATATAGAAAATGTGACTAAAATAGCAATTTAACATTTATTTTTCCCAGGTAGGTTTGAATGTGTTGCACTTACTAGATTTATAGCACCACTGGAAAACTTGTAGATTTCTAAGTAACTCCCAAAGAAGTGGTCATTGAAGGGGAGCATAAGAAAGAGTAAAAGGATTTGATAAGGCTGCAGCGTCTGCAGGAGAAGGTTGGGTGACACTCTTCCAAAAGGTCTCAGAAGGTGATGTTAACTTCGTAAACTGACCACTGTTTGGAGAATGGCCTCAGCATTGTCAGTGTCCCAGAACTGCACTCAAGAGTAGCTGACTTAAAACAAGCCACACTCACAAACTGCATATACTTGCTCCGTGGTAAATATACTAATGCATAGTAAAAGAACAGTCCTTTCTAGTCATGAAAATTCTTTATTCCACGTCATTCGTTCAGGGTAACCAGAACTTTGCATGATAAGCATGGAATCAGAGTAAAGCAGACAGTTTTAAGGGACAATTACTTTGACGTTGTTGGGGCCCGAAGATTCATCTCCGTACATTTCCCCAGTGATCAAAGTCTGACTCTATGACGCTACTTTTCCATCCTAAATGCTAAATTCTTGGCCTATATCTGGCCAAGCCCCCTCAGACATATTCTTTCTTTAAATACACTAATAAAATCAATGAACTGATTAATTCTTTTTTCCCTCAACACACCTGAGGAATGGGACACCCTTCTGTCAACTCTCTACTAGCAATTCCCAAAATAGAAACTGGAGTGACATTTATCAGAATTTGAAGAGGTTGAGTCTATACACACATTGAAACAGCTCCCCTCATCACCTCTTCCCTAACTGACACATGCCCCCTCCTTCTGCCCTTACGGAGTGACTCTGAAAGCCCTTTAAGCCTTAGAATTAAAAATGAGTGCAGATTTCTGCTCTATCAGACCCTAGATTTAAATATTCACTCTCAAAATGTACTCTTAAATTTCCAGAAAGAGGTAGCTTCCCTGTAGTCCCTGTGTACTGGCAAGAGAGATCACTATTAGCTGAGAAAAAATAGTGCAAAAAGAATATTTTGATTCTGTACACACCTGCCTATATTATTAGTATCCAGTAATCCTAAATCCAATAATAATATCACTAGAAATATGAAAGGAGTAATATTAAGGATTGAGCTTTAACCAAACAATTTTAAAGTTTTAAGCCTTGTTAAAACTGTAACTTTACAAGAGGAGACTCCCACAAAAAAAACAGAATTCTCTTCTGGCAGGTAGACCCCTTGTAATATAGGCTTCCCCTACCAGGTAAGTGTTCTAGGAACCCATCTGTACCACTGTACCAGCTGGTGGTGTTGTGAGAGGCTGCGTTGGCTTCAGTGAAATTTTTTTGAAGACTTTAAATGTGTTTGCCCATTTCATGGTGGGTGATTTATGAGCGCACCTGCCCACACTCACACTGAGTGTTCCACAGTTTTTAAGCAAAAATGGCATGACCCTGGGTCCCACCCTACTTATTTACCCAATCTCAACCCAAGCAACTTTTTTTTGTTTCCCCAGATGAAAAAAGTCCTCAAAGGGAAAGAGTTTGCTGATGTGGAAGAGGTGAAACAAAAAACAGCAGAAGCACTAAAAGGCATCAAAATCGATGAGTTCAAAAACTGTTTTGGGCAGTGGAAAAAAGTCTTGATAGTTGTACTGCATTACACAGATAGTACTTTGAAGATGACTGAAGTTTAAACATGTCAAAAGAGTTTTTGGGATACAGGTCTCTTACTTCCTTGGTTACATTTATTCCTAGGTACCTTATTTTTTGTTGTTGTTGCAATAGTAAATGGAATTGTTTTCTTAGTTTCTCTTTCTGATAGCTCATTATTGGTGTATAGAAATGCCATCAATTTCTGGGTATTAATTTTGTATCCCACTACTTTGCTAAATTCATTTATTAGGTCTAGTTTTTTGGTGGAGTCTTTAGGGTTTTCTATGTACAACATCATGTCATCAAATAATGGCAGCTTTGCTTCCTCCCTTCCAGTTTGGAAGCCTTTTATTTCTTCTTGTCTGATTGCTGTGGCCAGGGCTTCCAGAACTATGTCGAATAAAAGTGGTGAAAGCGGTCATCCCTGTCTTGTTCCTGATCTTACAGGGAACACTTTCAGTTTTTGACCCCTGAGAATGATGTTAGCTGTAGGTTTTTCATATACAGTCTTAATTATGTTGAGGTATCATCCCTCTATTCCCACTCTGCTAAGATTTTATCATGAATGGGTGCTGGGTTTTATCAATATTTTTTCTGCATCTATTGATATGATCACATGATTTGTTTATGTGATGAATCACATTTATTGATTCAGGAATCGAGGAAGATACAAATAAGTGGGATTGGAAGAATTACTATCATTAAAATGGCTATTCTACCCAAAACAATTTATACATTCAACACAATTCCTGTTAAACTACCAATAACATACATTTCACAGAGCTAGAACCAATACTCCAAAACTTTATATGGAACCAAAAAAGACTCCCAATAGCTTCAGCAATCTTACAAAAGAGAACAAAACTGGAGGTATCACAAGACCTGATATCAAACTATACTATAAGCCCACTATAATAAAAACAGCCTGGTACACGCACAAGTACAGATATATAGATCAATGGAACGGAGCAGAGATCCCAGAAATAAACCCATGCCTGTACAAGCAATTGATATTTGACAAAAGTGACAAGAGCATACAATGGAGCAAAGACAGTGTCTTCAATAAACGGTGTTGGGAAAACTGGACTGGTACATGCAAAAAAAAAAATGAAACCAGATCACCAACTTACACCATCCACGAAAATAGACTCAAAGTGAATAAAAGACTTAACTGTAGATCACAACATTAAAAAAAAAAGAAAAAAACCCTGGAAGAAAACATAGGGAGTAAAATCTCAGATATTCAACACAGAAATATTTTTGCAGATAATCTCCTAAGGCACTGGAAACAAAGCAGAATATAAACAAATGGGACTACATCAAATTAGAAAGCTTCTGTACAGCTAAAGAAACCATCAGCAAGACGAATCGGGAACCTACTGTACGGGAGAACATTTTCACCAATGACACATCTGACAAGGGTTTAATCTCCAAAATATACAAAGAATTAATACAACTGAATGCCAAGAAGGCAAACAACATGATTAAGAAATGGGCAAAAGACCTGAATAGACAATTCTCCAAAAGGGACATACAAAGAGTCTGTAGACATATGAAAAAAAAATGCTCAATATCACTAATCATCAAAGAAATGCAAATTAAAACCTCAATGAGATACCACCTTACACCTGTCAGAATGGCTACTGACAATAAGTCAACAAACAACAAATGTTGGTGAAAATGTGGAGAAAAGGGAACCCTAGAGCACTGTTGGAGGGAATGCAGTCTGGTGTAGCCACTGTGGAAAACAGTATGGAGTATCCTTAAAAAATTAAAAATGGAACTGCCTTTTGACCCAGCTATTCCACTTGTGGGAATATACCCCAAGGATCCCGAAACACTAATACAAAAGAATGCATGCATCCCTATGTTTATAGCAGTACTATTTACAACAGCCAAGATCTGGAAACAGCCTAACTGCCCATCAGGAGATGAGTGGATAAAACAGCTGTGGTACATTTACACAATGGAATACTGTACTGCAGTAAAAAAAGAAACTCATTTTGCAATGGTATGGATGGACCGGATAACATTATATTAAGTGAATTAAGCCAGTCAGTGAAGGAAAAATACCACATGAGCTCACTTATATGTGGAATCTAATGAACACAATAAGCCAACGAACAAAATAGTAACAGAAACTTGGATATTTAAAACACTGACAGCTGCCAGAAGGGGTGGGGGGAGTTGGGATGAAAGATGGTAAAGGGATTAGCCAACGAACATTTATGCACAACCCATGGACGAGGACGACAACGTGGGGATTGGCTTGGGGTGGGGAAAGGGGAAGGAAGGGATAAGGCTGGGTGGAAGTTGGGAAAGGGAGAAAAAGTGAGAACTGCAACAGTATAAACAAAAATAAAACAAACATAAGAATAAATGAACAATTTTTTAACAAATAATTCTGAGTTTTTTGGAATCCCCCCTCATAGTACTTAACACGTAGTATATACTTAAACATTGATTTTTGTCTTAGTATAGAGCAGAAATGGGCATCATTCTGTTTATGAAAATTAGAGTATAGCATCCCCTTAAAATAGTTGCATATTTAATGTTAAAGACAACCAAAGTAGCCCCAGCTGGTATAGCTCAGTGGATTGAGCGTCAGCCTGAGAACCAAAGGGTTGTGGGTTCGATTCCCCAATCAGGGAACATGCCCGGATTGCGGGCCAGATCCCCAGTAGGGGGCGCATGAGAGGCAACCACACATTGGTGTTTCTCTCCCTCTCTTTCTCCCTCCCTTCTGCTCTGTCTAAAAAATAAAATAAAGTATTTTGTTAAAAAAAGAGACAACTAAAGTACCCAAAGGTTTGAAAGATATAACTACAGTAAAGAGTGATACTCACTCATGTACGCATCAAGAACACAGGTGACGTCAGGATCTTTTCAAAGAGGGTTAGATTTTACTCCCAACTAGTGGATGCAGAGTTGCTCAGTTATGGTGGCCTCAGCAGGATCCTGGAATTCCCTTTCCTTCTCCCACTTCAAAGAACTTTTTGCTTTTACATTAAAGTTCAGATCACAATTTCTCCCACAGCTCATCTGTAAACCTGAACTTTATGACTTCCCTGGAGGTATCTGTTTTAATGAGGTTATATCCCAACTTATGCAAATATGATTAGTGCAAATCTGATTTGGGAAGCGCACAGAATCAGTGCATAAGCAAATGTAGGTTGCAAAAGCAGTCTTTGGTTCCTTATTAAATAAAATGGGGGAATGTACCTAAGGGATTCCCGGAGCTCTGGGGAAAACTTGGTATTTGGGTATAGGATTAGCCACGACTCTAGGGCAACACAGTTGTTTTCAGCCTGTGGAAGAGCAGCCACTGTAATTATGACAATGCACCTGAACCTGGCAGGCCTGTGGTGGGGGTAGGAGACTTCCTGCAACGTGCCCTGGAAGTGCAGTGTGGAGTTATGGGGCCGCACAACTTCTATGTAAAGGCTCCGGACTCTTGGAGGTGGCTGGCATGCACTGCTGGTCCTAGCACCCACAAGCCCGCAGCCCCAGGGAGGCAGGGTGCCAAAATGCCAAGACTCAGGGGGTGGGGAGAGGTTGGTTTTGGGGCTTCCCTGCCACCCTCATCTACTCCCCCCATGAAGGGAAGATGATCAGGAGTTAGCAATCTTCCCCCACCCTATCCACTTCTGTCTGCTTTCCCCTCCATCTCTGGAACTCCAGGCTAATTCTCTGTGTCCCCCACACTCTGGGAAAAGTGAAAGTACCTGAGTAGGGAAGACCCTGTCCCCAGCTGCTGCCAGAAAGACTGGAAGCCATTCAGTCCAAAGAGCCCTGGCAGCCAAAATTGGTCCACTCCAGTGAGGGGCGTAGGGAGTGGGGAAGCGAGGAGGGAAAGTTCAGGCCTGTCCTGTTAGGCTCCCACTGCAAAGAAGGCGCATTTCTTGTCAGCTGGAAAACTCTACTCTCCCCCACATGCCATTTTTTAAAATAACAGCTCTATTGAGCTATAATTCACATAGCTTAAAATTCACTAGTTAAAGTGTACAATTCAGCCCTGGCTGGTGTGGCTCAATGGACTGAGCACTGGCCTCCTAACCAGAGAGTCGTGGGTTCAGTTCTTGGTCGGGGCACATGCCTGGGTTGTGAACTAGTCCTCAGCTGGGGGCATGTGGGAGGGAACTGATCGATGTTTTTCTCCCTCTCTTTCTCCCTTCCTTCCCCTCTCTCTGAAAATAAATAAATAAAATCTTAAAAAAAAAATAAAACTACAGAAGCAGGATCATAGCTAATTATTAAAAATAATAATAATAAAGTGTACAATCCAGAAGGTTCTAGCATATCCGGAGTTGCAGAGCTATCACCACTAATTTTAGAACATTTTTCATCAACCTGGAAGACACCCAAATCCATTAGCAGTCATTCCTCCTTCCCCCTGGCAACTGATTTTTTCAACTTCTATGAATTTGCCTATTCTGGACATTTCACAGAAGTAGAATCATACACTGTTTTCTTTGGGGCTGGCTTTTTTGCACACAGCACAATGTTTCAGGGCTCACCTCTGTTGTAGCATGCACCAGTACTTCACTCCTTTTTATAGCTTAATCATATTTCATTGGATGACTGTAAATTTTGTTTATTCATTCATCAGTTGATGGTCATTTCAGATGATTCCGCTTTTTGGCTATTAAGAATAATGCTATGTACATTCGAGTGCAAGTTTCTGGTTAACATATGTGTTCTATTATCTTGCACATAAACCCAGAAGTGGAATTGTGGAGTCACATAGTAGTTCTATGTTTAACGTTTTGAGAAACCACAAAACTGTTTTTCGGAGATTTCAATGTTTTACCCCCAGCAATGTATGAGAGTTTCAGTTTCTCTACATCCTCAGCAATATTTCTTAACGCCTGTCTTTTTATTTTAGCCATCCCAATGAGTGTGAAGTGGCGTCTCATGGTGGTTTTGACCTGTGTTTCTCTAAAGGCTAATGACATTGAGCACCTTCGCATGAGCTTATTGAGCATTTCTTCTTTGGGGAAATGACTATTCAAATCCTTTTCCCATTTTTTCAATGGATTGGTTTTTTCTTATTGAGTTGTAAGAATTCTTTACATATTCCACATACAAATATCTTATCAGATGCATAACTTGTAAATATCTGCTCCCAATCCATGAGTTCTCTTAGTTTTCTTGATGGACTCCTTCAGGCATAAAAGTATTTTTTATTTTGATGAAGTCCAATTTATTTTTTGTCACTTGAGCTTTCAGTTATATCCAAGAAACTACTGTCTAATCCAACAATTATGAGGATTTGCAACTACTGCTTGTTCTGAGAGTTTCATACTTTAAGATCTTACATTTAGGCCTATGATCCATTTTGAGTAATATTTTCCATATGGTACAATGTAGGGTTGAAAATTCATTCTTTTGAATCTGGATATCTAATTGCTCTAGCACCAGTTGATGAAAAGATTATTCTTTCCCCTTTGAATTGTTTTGGCACCCTTGTCAAAAGTCAATTTACGGTCGATAAGTTTAAGATTTTATTTGTAGACTCTCAATTCTATTCCATTAATCTGTATGTCCATACTTACACTAGTAAGTCTATGCCTTATTTATTCCAGCTTTGTTGTAAACACTGGAATCAAGAAATACAAGTCCTCCAATGTAATGGACTGAACTGTATCTCCCAAATTTCATACACCGAACCCCCAATGTGACTACATTTAAAGATAGGGGTTTTAAGGAGGAAATTACGGTTAAATGAGGTTGCCATGGACTCAATTGTGTCCTGCCCCCCACCCCACCCCCATCCCTGATTTCATATGTTGAAGCCCTAACTCCCAATATGATGGTATTTGGCAGTGGGGCCTTTGGAAGATATTTAGGTTTAGATGAGGTGATGAGGACAGGGAGCTTCATGGATGGGATTAGTGCCCTATATAAAAAACACCACAGAGTTTGTTCTCTTTTTCTTTCCCCATGTCCAGTAACAGTGAGAAGGTAGCCATCTGTATGTCAGAACCCAACCATGTAGGCATCCTGATCTCAGACTTCCAGACCCCAGAACTATGAGAAAATAAATGTCTAATGTTTAAGCCACCCGGTCTATGGCATTTTATTATGGCAGCCTGAGCTGACTAACGCAAAGGTCATAAGGGTGAGGCCCTAATGTTATAGGACAGGTGCTCAAATAAGAGGAAGAGACACTGGAATTGTGCATAAACAGAGGAAAATCCATGTGAGGACACAGTGACACGGCCTAAAGCCAATGAGAGTGGTCACACCAGAAATTCACTCTGCTGGCACCATAATCTTGGACTTCCAGCCTCCAGAACTGTGAGAAAAGAAATTTATGTTGCTTAAACCACCCAGTCAAATCTGTGGTATTTTGTTATGACAGCCCTAACATACTAATTCACCCAACTTATTCTTCTTTTGCAAGATGGTTTTGGTTATTCTGGATACCTTTCCCTTCCATATGAATTTTAGGATCCACTTGGCAATTTTTACCAAAATGCTAGTTTTGGTTCTGGTAGGGATTGCACTGAATCTGCAAATCAAGTGCAGGGGGCGTGGCGGGTAGGGGGTGGGGGTGGCAGGAAGGTGGTTACTGCCATTTAACAATATTGAGTCTTCTGATCCATGAACATGAGATTTTTTTCATTTACTTGTCTTCTTTAATTTCTTTCAACAATGTTTATTAGCTTTCAGTATTACTGAAGTAAGACACACAGTCTTACAGTTCTTAAAGTTATTCCCAAATATTTTATTATTTTTGATGTTATTATAAATAAACTGGGTTTTTTGGACTGTTAAGTGTCAGCATACAGAAATACAATTGTTTTTAGTGTTTTGATAATGTATTCTCCAACTTTGCTGAACTTATTAGTTCTAATAGGTTTTTACTGACTTCCTTGGAAATATAAATATGTCATCTGCCAATGGGGTTAGCTTTATTTCTTCATTTTAAATCCAGATGTGTTTTACCTTTATTTTCTCACCTAATTCCCCTGGTTAGAACCTTCAATACAATGCTGAACAGAAGTAGCAACAAAGGACATCCTTGTCTCATTCCTGACTTAGGGAGAAAGCATTAACTTTTCACCATTAACTATATTAGCTGTTAGCTTTATCAGGTCAAAGAAATTCCCTGCTAGTCCTACTTTGTTTTGTTTATGAGGAAGGGATATTGGACTTCATCAAATACTTTTCCTGTATTTGAAATAATCATGTAGTTTTTGTTCTCTACTAATATAGTGTATTACAATGATTTATTTCTATATGTTGAATCACCCTTGTATAAATCCCACTTAGCTCTGGCATATAATCTTTTCTGATGTTGCTGGATTTGGTTTGCTAACATTTTGTTGAGGATTTTTGTTTCTGTATTCATAGACATAATGAACATAAACAATGTCTGTAGTTTTCTTGTAATGCTCTTTGTCTGGTTTTGATATCGAGGTAATACTGGCCTCACGGAGGGTTGGGAAGTGTTCCCTCCTCTTCTGTTTTTGGAATACTTTGTGAACAACTGCGGTCAGTTCTGCTGTAAACATTTGGCAGAATTCATCAATAAAGCTCTCTGGGCCTGAGCTTTTCTTTGTGGGTACATTTTTTATTATTAATTCACTCTCTTTCTTGTTATTGGTCTATTCAGATTTTCTATTTCTACTTGAGTCAGTTTCAACAGTTTGTGACTTTCTAGGTTTTTGTCCATTTCTTTTAGGTTAACTAATTTTTTGGTCAGTTCAGCTAAAGGTTTGTCCATTTTGTTAGTTTTTTCAAAGAAAGAAATTTTGGTTCTGTTGATTCTATTTTTCTATTCTCTATTTCATTCATTTCTGTTCTGATCTTTATTATTTCCTTGCTTCTATTTACTTTGAGTTTGCTCTCATTTTTCTTTCTTAAGGTAGAAAGTTAGGCTACTGTTTCAAGATCATTCTTTTTTCATTTAAGTGTTTATAGTTATAAATCCCCCTCTAAGCACTGCTTTAGCTGTATCTCATAAGTTTTGGTTTTTTTTTTTTTTTCATTTAACTCAAAGTATTTTCTAGTTTTTTTTAAGATTTTTTTTCTTTTACCCATTGGTTATTTAGGAGTGTTCTGTTTAATATCTACTTTTGATGAATTTCTGAAATTTCCTTTTGTTATTTGTTCCTAGTTTCATTCCATTGTGGTCAGAGAATATATTCTGTATTATTTCAATTCTTTTGAATATATTAAAGTTTGTTTTATGACCTAGCATACTGTTTGTTCTGGAGAATACTCCAGGTATACTTGAGAAGGATGTGTATTCTGTTTTGAGTGGAGTGTCCCATAGGTACCTTTTAGTTTCATTTAGCTTATAGTTTTGTTCAAGCCTTCTATTATCTTGTTGATCTTCTGTCTGGTTGTTCTATCCATCACTGAAAGTGAGGTACTGAAAACTCCAGATATTACTGTTGAATTTTCTATTTCTCCCTTCAATTCGGCCAGTTTTTGTTTCATGTATTTTAGGGTTCTGTTGTTAGGTACATATAAGTCTATAACTGTTATAAATTTCAGATAGATTTATCCTTTTATTATTATAAAACATGCTTTCTAATCCTATTAATTTTTGTCTTAAAGTATATTTTGTCTGATACTACTACAGTCTAGGTCCCTTGTTGGTTATTGTCTGTACAGAATATATTTTTCCATCCTACTATGGTTCATTTATGTCTTTAAATCCAATGTGTCTCTTAAATACAGAATATAGTTGGATATGTTTTTTTTATTCATTCTGCCTGATGAAATATTTAATCTATTTAACTATTTAATATAATGTCTGCAATTTTGCAATTTCTATGTGTCTTTTTTGTTTTTTGCTCCTCTATTCCTCTATTAGTGCTTTCTTACATGTTAAATAGATCATTCTAGTGTATCATTTAAATTCCTTTAATGTTTCTTTTACTATATTTTTAAAGTTATTTTCTTGGTGGTTGCCCTGGAGATTACAATTAATATCTTAACTTGTAACTATGGATTTTGTTTTACTTCAAGTTTCTTCTTGGAATTTAAATAGTCTAGCCAAAATTAACTCCAGAAAAATAAAGAGGAGCTTTTCCAGCTCACAAACACTGTTTAGGTACTCACTGGGAGGTTGCTCTTATACCAAGTGCCTGCCTCTGATAGGAATACTTACCTTGTCTAACAGTGCGTTCTGCCACAATCTAAAGATATTGAGGTAACTTCTATCCCTTGCACCAAAAGATGTAAAGAAAAACTGAAAAGAAAAATAATAGAATATTTTTAGTGTCATTTTAAAAGAAGAGGAAAGTATCTGTCATAGAGGAAGGTCGGCTGGTACTTGTTATGGTCAAAGCAAACTAGCAGCTCATCACTGCCTACTTTATATACTATTTTAGTTTAACTTTTTGCTACATTAGACACAAAACTGGTAATTGGTGCATGAACAAGGTGTCTTTCAAACTGTGTCTTACAGCAGATACAATTTTATCAATATTACTAGGGAAAGGAGTTTGAAATATGTAGTGTATTTATGTTCATCACAGTTTAATTATGAAAATCAATCTAAATAAATTATGAAAATAATTAAAATTTTATTTATTCTAAACTTTGCTAAGAGATGTGATTTGGTAAGCATTTGAGACAAGCATAAATAAAGAATAAGAAAAAATACAGTGGAGATAGATTTATTTTAAGTTTAAGGATCTTAATTTAAAATTATATTATATTTTATAGTCTTCTTAAAAATCTAGAAATAGCCCTGGCTGGTATGGCTCAGTGGATTGAGTGCTGGCCTGCAAACCAAAGGGTTGCTAGTTCAATTCCCAGTCAGGGCACATGCCTGGTGTGTGGGCCAGATCCCCTATAGGGGGTGCACGAGAAGCAACCATACATTGACGTTTCTCTCCCTCTTTTTCTCCCTTCTTTCCCTTCTCTCTAAAAAGAAATAAAATCTAAAAAAAAAAAACCAAAAAAACTAGAAATAGCTAGTCTCTGCTAATTACAGATATAAAACACCCATATTAACAATAAACTTTGCTTTGAATGTTGTAGAAGAAAAACAGCATGTTTCAATCTATATACTGTATACTTTTAGCCCTATTTCTTCTTATGAATTTAAGTGGATTTTTGCAAAGTCACATTTTAAAATAGGCATTTATGAGAAAATCTGACAAGTGGCAGCACTAAATAGAGTTTCTCAGTGTATCATCTCTTCCAATCCCCTAGTTAGTGACATTTTATAATTAAGTGCTTATTTTAAGGAAAGAGAAAGCTCAGTTCTATGTTTCACTTATTAAATAAAATGTCAAACTAATAATATTATGGGTGATTACATTTTTCATACAAAGATGTTAAAGTACAATTTTCTAATTAATAAATTAAGAACTTACTATATAATAGTCTCCATAAAGCAAAGCTTTTGATAATAAGGATATAGCTAGGAGATCTTCCAAACAAGATTGCAGACATAATATGTGACCTAATGATCACTACTTACTGTCCCCTACTCCCTTTTCTTAGACCAGATGGTTTTGCTTTCTGGATTGTAACAACCTTACAACCCTGTGTTCAGATATATAGATAAGAATAACCTCTCATTTCTTCTCCTTTTCACCACTGTGTTATGCCTACTAATTCCCACTGAAGCTAAACACCTTCTTATCATTGTTATCCACTCTTGTACACAACCACCACATGCTTAGCTCCTTAACAGTCCCATCTTCCTGGATAATCTATGTAAATTACCATTTTATTTTATTCCTTGCTCTATATCCAACTTCAAAAATTTATTAATAATCTTGGTTAGGTAATACCCTTAATCTGGGAGGAGTTCTGGATAATGGTATCTGCAAGTTGCTGGGGCATAGAACATACGCTAGAACCTAAAACAACTAAAAATACCATGATTCACCCTCCATTAATCATACAATACATGGAAGGGATGAATATTTAGTAGTGTAGATATTTTCCCTTGATGATGGAAAAAGAGATCACTGAATCAATATGGTGAGGTAGTTAGGACCAGGGTCTCTGCAATTCAGCTGCCTGGGTTCATGTCCTGACTCTACCACTTAGTTCTGTGACTTTGGGTCACTTTTCTTTTCTTTAGTTTCCTTATCTATAAAATAAGAATAATTAAAGTAGCAAATTTTTGTAAGAATTAAGTGAGAAAATAAATGTAAAGAACTTAAAACAGCATCTAGAACAAGTCATGTTCAACAAATGCTAGCTGTTATCATTATTAAAATTAAAATACCTGAAATTCCATTACATACATGAGAAACAGTCACACGTGAGCTTAAAAAGGCATCATCAGGCCACTCACTGCAGCATCGTTTATAATAACAAAACATTGGAAATGAACTAATGGTCAAGGAAAACATAAAATACTAGACAGTGTTTTAATAAACAAAGGTAGGTCTACCTGCACGTGCTAACCTGTAACTCCAAGAGATAATGTTAAGTTCTTTTTTAAGAAAAGAGAACTGAAGAACGGAGACATATAACAAACTGATAACAGCATTCTCCTCTAAAAAAAAACAGTGGGGTTGGGAATTATAAGCATGAAAAGATGTTTAAGAACTGTCATGGTTTTTTAAGCTTGGCAGATGAGTGGCAGAGGAAATGGTGTATTAAGTGTAAAATTAAGAGCAGGTTTATTTTAGCCCTTCTTCTCTTCCTGAACGGTTCAGCCCTAAAGCTGCTGGTGGAACAGAGTAAGCAGGCGTCCACACTGGAGGTGACGGCAGAGGCCCAGGAGCCTGAGTAGCCCAAAGCAGGGTGTCGGCCAGAATAGAATGTGGAGGCTGTCCATATTGAAGGGCTGCCCTGGGCAGAGTGTCAGAGCCCGAATGGATAAGAGAGCTTCCATACACAGGAGTGATCTGGAGCACGGTGTTAAAACAAGAACAAGGGAGGGTCATGAGTCAGAACCCAAGGAGGGTGACCATGTAAATGGGTAGCGTGGTGTGAGTATCAAAGCCCAGGCAAGGTGAAGAATGTGGCCACGCACGGGGCAGCCTGAAATGCATGTCAGAGCCAGAGTAGGTGAGGACAGCATGGGGTGATGGAGTCCATGAAGGTGATTTTGAACTGGCGAGTCAGAGCCTGAGCAGAGTGAGAAGGGTGACCAAAGAAAGTGACAGACTGGCACAGAATGCCACAGCACAAGCAGGAAATGGAGATCATCCCTGTGGAGGGGTGACCTGGCACTGGATAAAGTGAACACAGGGAAGGTGCTGGGCATGGGGTGTCAGCCCAGACAGGACAAAGAGAGGTTTCATATGGTGACAGCATCCGTGTTGTGGTAGGATGGGCAGCAGCCTGACTTGAAGTGTCAGAAATCAAGCCGGACAAAAGGGCATCCATGTAGTGGAGGAGTGGCAGAGGAGATGAAGACCAGTGACATACAGGTCAAATGATAAAATAAGTAAACACATTAAGGATAATGGTGGCCTGGATTCTCACAGTTAGGGAAGGGAGTTACAAATATGAAAGGGAAAAAACAAAAATGAACTCTGTGGTGTTGGGTAGAAATTAGAGGCATTGGTGTGAATTGTGGTTTATGGTAAATAGGTAAATAGATAAACAATGATGCATAAGTGGGTATACGTGTGTGTATTATGTATATCAGTATGTAATTATGTATACATTATATATACCTTGTTCTGCCCATTTAGATAGAGGTCTCAGGAACCATGACACCCCAATTACAATGAACACACTGGCTTCTAACTACCCACCTACCCTAAAAGAAACCAGGACTCTGGAGAAATGACTGATTCCAGGGCTGAGGCAGGAAAAGCCTATAACGTCTTGTGCTAAAAAGCAAGGAAACACTGAAACAATGCTGAGAATAGTCCAAAGGACAGCAGATGTAGCTTGAGGAGGCTCCCATTGGCCAAATTTGTGTCCATTTGAGCATCAAAATAAACAATGGTAGTAATGGATTGCAACTCATTGAATAAAATAAGAAACTATGAGATCATACTGATGCAAGTAAAAAAATGAAAAAATGTAAAGTGTTATGAGGAATAGCATATTTACATAGTTTCAAAGTAGCTTGCCACAAGTTATTGTTACAAAGGAAAATAGATTAATTTTATAGTAAAGTCTGGCAGACACCACCTTAATCAGGTGATCAAAGTGACTATCACCAGTAATGGCAGAAAGTCAATCATGGGTCATCTGATAAGGATGAAACAAAAAAAACAGAGCATCACTTTCATGTTATTTCTGCCAAAATTGCATAAGCTAAATTTAATCATGAAGAAACATCAGACAAACATAATTGAGGGACATTCTATAAAAATAACTGAACTGTAATTCCTAAAGTGTTGAAAGCACAAAAGTCAAGAAAAGACTAAGGGACTATTCCAGAATAAGGAAATTAAAGAGAATGGCAACTAAAGGTAATATGTATTTCTGGACTGGGTCTATTTGTTACAAAGGATATTACTGGGAATTGAAGAAGGTCTGAGGATTGAACAATGGTAACGATCAATGTTAAGTTCTTGATTTTGAAATTACGTTGTGGTCATGTAGAGAATGTCATTGCTGGAAATACACGCTAGAATACCTGGGTTGATGTCTGGAGTGATGAGGCTTTAGAATGACATCTTACTTTCAGATAGTTCAGAAGGGAAAAGTTCTTTGTACTGTACTTTAAGTGTTGTATAAGGAGAGAATTATTTAAAAATAAAAGTAAAACAAAGTACATTTGAAAAAAACTGTAAGATTGAAAGTATTACAATGATTCAATGTCATGATAGTATTTCTCTCCCCCCTTCTATCTCTCCTTTTTCTCTTTCCTTTCTTCTTTCATTTCCTTCCTCCCTTGCTTCTCCTTCCTCTTCCTTCCCTTCCATACTTCTTTGTTTCTTTTTCTTTCTCAGCATTATGCTTCTAATGTCACACACAGAAAGCCCTAATTAATTTTTCAGGTAGGTATCAAGATTCTTTATATATCCCCACTAAGAAATGGCAGATAGTATACTCAGATAACAAAAATGATGGCAGCTAAAGATAACTGTTATCATAAAAAAAAATTATAATGATTATGTATTCCTTATATGCTACCCAAACCTCTGTTCACCAGAACCATTTGTTTTTATTAGTTGCTATTGTGCATAAAAAACAATTATGGAATTATTAAGGATTTAGAAATAATATGCATGTTTTGCTAATGCTTACCCTACTTTTCATAATGAAAAATTGATAAATATGAGAGAAAGTTCTCTGTAAACTATAAAGTACAAAAACATTAGCAGTCATTTGAAGTTAATCATCAGTAAGTGTATAAGTGCACAGAAATCTAGTAGGAAATTCAAGGTATCTCAATTAGATATTCCTAACTCCAAGAAGAATTGATTATATTTCCAACACTAAGGCAGATTTTCTCCACGTTATGTAATAAGGCAAAGGTAGAAAAGTTTTTCACCTTTTCACCCTCTGTAGCAATCTGGATAGCATTTGGGATGAGTCGAGCAGTTTTCTCTTTGGTCATGAAGGTTATATTCTTTAAAGCAACAGAAATCTAAACACACAAAAGAATGAAAAATTGCAAAATGGATTTTTTCATAATACATATACCAAATATTAAACTGATCCATTCCAGATTAGAAAAACCTAAAGGAGTTAATAATATTAATTACATGCTTGCTTGCTTTCTCTGAGAAAAACAGGGTAAGCAGTCTGACATTATTCCCTTCAGTAATTTCCCACATCAACTCCTGTATCTCTAACATTAGGATAAAGTGTGAAAAGACATGTGGGAGTTCATGTTCTACATTAACACACACACACATAGGATTCGGATAGTCTGTCACATAAGACATGACTTCAGTAGTCAAAAGGATATATATTCAAGCTTTCTTCAATCTGAAATCTTTTCTCCAACTGTATTACATATGTACAAATGGAGCTCAATGTATTAAGAAAAATACCCGGCTGGTATAGCTCAGTGGATTGAGCGTCAGCTTGCGAACCAAAGAGTTGCCAGTTTAATTCCCCAGTCAGGGCACATGCCTGGGCTGCGGGCCAGGTCTCTAGTAGGGGGCGCACAAGAGGCAACCACACACTGATGTTTCTCTCCCTCTCGTTCTCTCTCCCTTCCCTTCTCCCTTCCCCTGTCTAAAAATAAATAAATAAAATCTTAAAAATATATGTATATATTATACACTTCTACAACACATACGTTGTGTTTACATATATACAAGTATAGATATACAAATATATGTAAATTTACTTTAGGAAGGATAAATGATGATGGAAGGAGATGACCTAGGGTGATAAATACATAATACACTATACAGACGATGTATTGTAGAATTGTATACCTGAAACATATAATTTTATTAACCAATAACCCCAATAACTTCAATAAAAATAAAAAGTTAATAAAAATACATTGCTCCTAGGAAGCCTATATACATTTCTATCTATACAATTACTTGTATCAACAAATTGAATCAAAATATGTCTTACTGTAGTTTCCCATCTGAAGATGTTGCTATGGAAACATAGCCAGTTTTCTGAAAGGTATAGTCGTCCCTGAAGCAAAATGTCCCTCTGAAGAGCACAAGCATAATCTACATACACAAAAATAAGGAACAGCTTAGTCACAAAAATATGTCAACTTAATGAATCTTATACTACTTTAATACATGGAAAGTCATCACTCTTCATTCATAAGTTCATTCATTCATTTGGTCACTCATTCATTCACTCATTCATTCCTCATGCACCATACACTAGGGGTACCAGAAAAGGACCTTGCCCTCATGGAACACAGTCTAGAGGAGAAGGCATATCATAAACAAATAAATTTATAAGTATAATGACCAAAGTGTAGAGAAAGCTCTAAGAGAATATAACAAGACATACACAGATCTGGGGGACTGGGCAGGGAGAAAGTATATCAGGACAAGTTTTCCAGAAAAAGTAATCTTTAAACTGAGATTTAGAGATCAATCAATAAAGGGTCAGCTGAACAATGAGGGCACAGTGTGTGCAAAAGTCCCACGGTAGAAAGAACAGCACATTAAGCAACTAAACAAAGATAGATCTCTGGCCTAGAGAAGCAGGAGAAACTAGATCATGTAAGGTGTCTCAGGCCATGGTAAGACGTGGACTTGATGAGAACCCACTGATGATTTAATTGGAAGGAGCATGATCAGTTGTATCTTTTTTTTTTTTAAGATTTTACTTATTTATTTTTAGAGAGCGGGGAAGGGAGGGAGAAAGAGAGGGAGAGAAATATCGGTGTGTGGTTGCCTCTCACGCACCCCCTACTGGGGACCTGGCCCGCAACCCAGGCATGTGCCCTGACTGGGAATCAAACCAGCGACCCTTTGATTCGCCGGCCGGCACTCAATCCACTGAGCCACACCAACCAGGGCAGTTGTAACTTATTACAGACCACTTTATTCACACAGCGAGAATGGATTTGGATAAATCAGTTGGAAATCCAGGAGAAAACTGATGGTGGCTCAGATGAGGAGATGGCAGTATTAAGAGAAAGAAGTAGATGACAGTATTAAGAGAAAGAAGTAGTTAGATTCAAAGATATTAAAAGATAGTGCTGATGGGGAATTGGTGGTTAATTAGGTGTTGGACAAGTGTGAGGAAGAGAACAAGGATAACTCCAAAAATTTTAGTTTGTTTTAAAGTTGATCATTTCTACCTCAGCACTAAAATCCAGCAAAATCAAGAGTATGCTGGTAAATGCCACTGACTATCAACAAGTTAATATCATGCTTCTAAGATTAAGGTCTGTCTCTTTCAATAATGTAAATAGTATTGCTAAATTATCAATGATACAAGATATAAAGGGCTGCTGTGAGGAGATTTAGTTAAACTGATAAATTTTAAAACTATATACAGTGATTAGCAATCTTAGGAAAAAGTTATGGAGGTTGTGAACCTCAAAATATTTAAATTTAGTCATGTTAAAATTTTAAGCCAATATTGAAAATTGAACAAAGTAATGTGCTCTTTCAAAATGCTTCCTTCAGCAAAATAAAACTGTGCTGTCACCAAACGAAAAAGTCCAAGTAAATAATTAAGCAGATTAAGTTACTCATTTACCTGCATGCCTCTCTAAAACAGGGATTGGGCTGAATGAAGGTCGCCTTTAGGTGTCCTGAAATTTTTATCTAAACCACTGAACATTTTATTAATTTAATGCTTCTAAAATTTCACAGCAGAAAAATATCTGGTAGACTTATTAAAACCCAGATTGCTAGTCCCCTCCCCCAGAGTTTCTGATTAAATGTCTGGGGTGGGGTAGAAGAGTTTATATGTGAAACAAGCTCCTAGGTGATGCCAACATTGCTGGTTTGTGGACCACACTCTGAGAACTACTGCATTAACTTTACACTAACTCTGTTCAAAGCTCCACCAACTAATTGGATTATTTTAACCGAAGACTAATATAGGTTGACAGACCTTTTTCAGTGATTTTAAAAATGGTTTCTCAAAATCAGGTGTATTTTAATAAACTTGTACCTCAATAAAATTTAATTTTTAGAAAATAGCTTTCTAGCAATATATCTTATGCAAGAAATTACCAAAATTTTTTAAAACCAAAGAGATTTTACTTTTTTCTCCCAATTTCCTCACTAATAAACAAGCATTTTAGAAAGCAAATTCCATCTGATTTGAGTCATGTTAACAATCTGATTCATATAAAATGGAATAAGAAAGTAATGTTTATCAAAAACCATTTTATGGGTTTTATAACTTTATAACTGGCTACTAGAAAGTCAGAATATAATTAAGTAAATTCAAAAGCCACATAGGCCAATTTGATATGTGTGTTACCTCAACTTACTATTACATGATCAATTCTGGCACAATCAAATGGCTCCAACTCAAAGATTATTTTAATAATTATAATATAACAATGGATATAGTGGAAATATATACAAAGTGTTATGGGAATACAGATGGAATGAACCATATGTATATATTTCTAGGGTAAGCTTTCACAGTAACTAGTATGCACATACTTAAACAAACAAGATGTACTATTTAGCTTTACCAAAGAATTTAGTCATATCTATCATAAAGGAGATGACAATGAATTAGAAGAATGTGTTTGTAAAATAATCATTCAAAATACATATCCAAAAACATTCTTTGCCAGCAGCAATCATTTTGGGGAGCCCAATAATGCAAACATTGTTTTAAAAAGATCTTGGAACAACATTTTTGGGATTGTTTTCAAATTTATTATTTAAATTACAAAAGATAACCATTCTCATCTCTTATACTTTACATGTTTCATGTTATTTTGTTTTCTTTTTATCTGAGACAACTGTAAGCGTAAACACAGATTGAAAAAGAAAAAAATTAATTTTCTCTGGTGCAAAAAGGGGGAAAGGAGCCTCATTCCCTTTTCTTTAGAGCATTTTCTTTAGAAAACTTGTAAATACTTCCTCAGCTCCTTTGAGATGTGTGTGAATCTTTTTAAAAGCAAAATAATCTTCTTGTACCATTCGTTGAAAACACTAACCTTTCTCCATTGAATGTGCACCTTTGTCAAAAATCAGTTCATAATATTTGTATGAATATTTATGTGGGTTTTTTTTCCTGTTCCATTAATGTAAGTATTTTCCTTTGGCAAATCTCATACTGTCTAGCTTCATAATAAGTCTTGAAATCAAGTAGTGTGTATCCTCCAGTTTTGTTCTTCTTTTTCAAAATTGTTTTACTTATTCTAATTTTTTTTTCTTTTCCATATAAATCTTAGAATCAGCCTGCTAATATCTATGAAAAAGTTCCCTGGGTCAAACCAGCAACTAATAATAAAGTGTCATAACACTGTATTCTTTGAGTACGGGGAAAGTTACTGCAGATCTTACTCTAAGAAGGTATTCACATACTAAAAGATTCAGACAGGAACTGTGTAGAGGAATAATCTGCAGCTATTTAACATAAACCTGATTTGCAGTGATCTTTAAGTACTTCTGTAAAATCTGGTATTACTATGTAAACTCACTGCTTTTGGTAAATTGTCTGACCCAGTTATTAATAAAAGAACATGAGTCTGAAATTTTTGAAACTGAATGATGTGTGCTGTCATAGAAATGGTTTTATTCCTATTGTTTACTGGGTATAATTTTTCAATGCATTGATGTCAAGGATAGAAAATATAAATTAATTTAGTTATCTGATGGGGGATGTTTACTGTGATGATGATGACACAGATGCCATCGGAGCTTTGTGAATCACCTGGGGTGTTTTCACTGATAAATAACACATAGCAGGTGTGCATTCGTTACAACTATGTGTATCTGCCAAGGTGGAGCCACTTTAAAAGAGTTTTTTCTTGTATCTAAAAGAGTGAGTTTTCTCTTGTATCTAAAGTGGATACGGCATATGTTTAAACTGCAAGAATTTTGCTTGCTATGGGATGTTTTAATATAGTGGTTTGGCCTCTGATTATTTATAGGTTTTATAAATTTTAGAATCAATTTCTCTTTGAGGTGGCTTGGATGTTTCAACTCTTGTGCAAATGAAATTGGGTTGAAGTTCATTATGACTTTTTTCTTTATCCAAATTTTGAATTTAAGCTTCATATGGTAACTGCATCCTGTTCAGACACTGTAGTCTAAATTTTTTAAACTGTTTAGTGTTCACTAAAAGTAGGAAATAACAGAGTCAAAGCTAATTAAGGTCACAAACTTCGTTGAAACCCTTAAAGTCCAAATCTTCATGATATTGTGAATCATACCCCTTCCAGTTTAGTTTCTTCTGGACTCTCCATAGTTACTGACAGTTACCTTTTAAATTTCGTACACACTGAGATTAAATTGGGTCTCTAATGTGCCAATTCCCATTTCCTCTTGTGTTTTAAGTGTAAACTAACACGGAGAACATCAGCATCAAGTAGCACATACATATGTATGCATTTGCTTGATTCAGTTTGTTGTCACCTTACCAGTATGGAATTGGAATTGAGCCATTTCATACATAAAGGAAACTAAATATTATATATTGTTACACTTTTAAGTTTTCAACAGTGTTGAAAAACTGCATTGTTTTTATTTCTTTTTTAACTCAGGTTAAAAAGACTAAAACATTCTTTCAAAAGAGGCTTCTAAACCTTTTCCCAATTGTGTAAATGTGCTTAGGTTTTGTAATGATAAAAAAAGAAAAGCTGCTATCAAATACAATTAAAAAAAGAAAAAGAGAAAGAGAAAGCTTGCTGGGGTTTTCATTTGAGGGATTTGAGATGCTAACAATATTGAGTCTTCTGATCCATAAATATTTATTGGATCTTCCTTTATCAATGTTTCCGTTATTAGCATAGAGAGCCTGTACATTTGTTAGATTTATACCTAAGTACTTCATTATTGGGAGGTTCTCATGTAATTGATACTTGTGAAATTAAAATTCTAATCGTTCACTGACAGTATATATTAATATGAGTCTTTCTTTTACCTTCAATTAACTTTCAGTCCTGTGACCTTACTAAACTCGCTCATTAAATACAGATTATCTGAAAGTTAATGAGATTATCTGAGATTTTCTACATGAAAAGCAAAGATATAGACTGAAAAAACTATCTAGAAAGCTATCCACAAAATGTTAACTAAAATTATCTATAAGTGGTAGAATCACCAATGATTTAATATTTTATTTATATTTTTATGTATGGCTTTAATGTTTTATACATCACTGTGTCATCAGATTAATTTCTTTCAATAAAGCAATGATGAATATGATACCTTTAATTTCCAGTGACAAAATGGCAAGAAACATTTGCAACACACATGGAAAAATAGCTAATTTTTTAAACATCTAAAAAGCTACTTCAAATTAAGAAAAACAAATAACCACTAGAAAAATGAGCAAAGTTTATGGAGAGAAAGCTTCATAGAAAAAAATACAAATAGTTTATACATATATAAATAGATTGTTAACCTTTGTCATCATTAAAGAAATACACATTTAAACAATGATTATGCGCCATTTCTATCTACCAAATGTTGCTGAAGCAAAGTTCCTGAGACGTGGTCAAAACAGGTACTTCCAAACACTGTTGATGAGGATAAAAATGGGTACAACCCCTTCAGAGGATAACTTGGCAACAGTAAACTTTTCAAATGGTCATTATCTTTTTGCCACAATTCCACTTCATAAAACTTATCCTACAATATATGCACATGTGTGCTAAAACAAATGTACAAGTATATTCAATGTAGTAACATTAGTGATGTTAGTAAAAGACAGGAAGCAATCAAAATGTACATTAATAGAGGATATGTTGAATAAATTATGGTACAAAATCCATTCAAATGAATATTAAGCAACCATTAAAAGAATGAAGTGGATCCATAGGGTGTTAACAGAAAGAGCTCTACATAAGATTCAAACAGTAAGCACAGTTCTCTTAGAAATATATGTATATTCCCCTTGACATATAAAGTGTGGGCAAAAGTAGGTTTACAGTTGTGAGCATACAGAACACAACTTATTCTTGCATTATTATTTATTAATTATTGTTTTATTTTCCATACAAACGACTGTAATGTATACAGAAAATTTCTGGAAATATACAGAAGAAATTACTAAAAGTGATTATCATCCAGGAAGGATGTTGGAGAGATCCTCCTTTGTTAGGTAGCAGCTAAGAATGAGCGGCCAGAGGGAAAACAGAGGCCGGGCCTCGCAGTTACAATCCAACAAAGAACTTACAGTAATACAGGGGGCTTAGAAGCAAAAGAAAGGCATGTCTCACCAATTAACTCAGCAGTACTAAACATGGTTTGATAAGGTTGTGGGGTCCTGAGGATTACAAGCAAAATAGCACAGAAGAAGGGGAGAGTCCTTGACACTGTGCTGAAAAAAGTGGCTTCTGTAACAGTCTTACTAAGACTGCCAGGTGTTCTGAACATCACAAGCAGGAATAATATAGCACAGGAGAAAGGGAGGGTAGTCCTTGAGACTCTGTACTGGGAATGGGAGCCTCGAAGCCTTTGTAGCTGTATGTTATTCCCAAGGTTTAGAAGGAGAAGAGGGGCAACCCAGAAATGGAATGAAGTATATAACCCTGAAACTCAATAGTCGGGGCATTCTGATTAGCTGAGTGCCCACTTGTAGCTTTTTGCTCAAGTGTATAAATAAACTTGCCACCTCATTTCCACTATACATGTTTGTCTTTAGATTGAATTATTCTCTTTTTCAAGCAAAACAAGAACCGAAGCAGGGGAGGGAGCCTCTTGACACGGGTCTCTCTCTTCCCACCTAGAAAACATTGAAAGGGCCACACACTCTTCACTCTATGCTCTCTTGCTGTATTTGAACATTTTATCAGGAGGATATAATATTTTTAAATGTTCCTAAAAGCTGCTCTAATTCATGATTATGATTTTTAGGATACTGGGCTTTAAAGTACTTTGTTATCTAGAAATTCAGCTACGTTGTATTTAATACTGCCCAACAGTATCAGAAATCTGAGAAATTTCTCTGAGTAAATTATTTAAATAAAATATATACTAAAACTAAAACATAGTTCCATATTTTGATTGTAAAGTATCTATATTAAGCTTAGATTAAAAATAAAGCACTTTTATAAGAAAAATGACAAAATTTTTCCTCTTAAAATCTGTTTCCAAAAAATTTATCTGACAGATTACATAACTAATGATATAGTACTAGAAAATTTTATAAACTTGCTCTACAATATGTTAAGGAGTATCTTTTATCTGGAAAAAGATAATACACATTGAACATCAAATTTAAATTTTCCTTACAAAGCCATTTGAAACAAGCATAAGCAGAAATAGTGACAAGTCATTTAACTTTACTTCTATTTTCTTAGCCAGTACTTAATATTTTTATAAGTTAGAAATCTCCCCTCTCCAAATTACAAATTAATTGAACATTGTATAATTATGAATGTTAACATTGCTGTTTATATGGAAAAATATTTTTTGTCTAGCACAAAGGCTGAAATTTTCTACAATACTATCACTCATCAGTTCCAATTTGATAATGAGGTGGTAAAATGAGGTGGAAGTTTTTTGCAACTTCCTGTCTTTTTTACCTGCTATCAGCTTCTCTGTATCAGGTAGATGTGTAAACTGTCTTTTGTATTCCTCATTCCTGTCTTTATAGGTGGAACTTGAAATCTGTAACAATTAAAAGATTAAATTTTTGTTTAATTACAATCTTCAGTAAATGAACTGAAATGTAGCACCTTAGAAAATAAATTTAAAGTGATTTTTAAAATAATATGATTTTTATACAATATTTTATATGTCTTTGTATGAAAAACCACATAAACAAACATTTCAAAAAACACCAAAAGGAAACTACCAGCATGATGGAGGAAGGACCATGGCAAATCCTCTCTGTAAAAGCAAATTTATACCTAGAAAAAAAACGGTCAAAAACAATCACCACAAAATAATTGGAGGTTGACCAAAGGCATACAAACTCAAAAATATTTGTTCATGAAATTTACTGAACTTGGAAACAGAAGTCTGTAGCCCTGTTTCCTTAGCCAGCTTCCATTACTCTTCTTCCCCCGCGAGTTCAATCAGTGTGGTGCTTCTACTAGGATGGAACAGACCATGAAAACTAGCGGCTTTGCTGAGAAAGCGGGCTGACTTTACTCAGACTGAAAAGCAGAAAACCATGCCTAGAAGTGAAATGGAAAATTGTGAAGCATCCAAGTGAGTGTGAGATCGTAGTCCCAATGAGGGCAAGAAACAAGCAGGCTGGCAGGTTAGCAGGTGATTTAACAAAGATCTTGCAAAGAGAGACAGCCATAGATGGGCTTGATAAACATTCACTGTATTTCTGGCGGAACAGAGGCTGCGTGCATATATAGCAGAGACTAGAGAGATCCCAAACTACCCACACATTCCTGGATAGAGACACAGTAAGTCTCAAGGTAACATAAAAACTGAGACAAACTTGAAAATGGTTGGAATTTTGAATGCACTCCCCAATCCACACGGATTGGTCAGCAGAAAGGAAAGTCTTATTGGTTGGCTATATTTGTGCACAAATTTTGACCATTCATTGTCTGGCATAAAAGGTGGCCATTAGGAAGCCATCCTTAAAAATAAAAACAATAACAACAATAAACAGAGCAGAGATATTTGTTCTCATTAGCCACAGGAAAAACTGATTTCACAGGTTTACTCCAGGTATGCTATTAAATAAAAATCAGTAATTACAAGCTTCAGGGGCAGAGAGGATGTAATCAAAATCCACAGTTGCTACAATAAATTATCAAAATTGTATAATTAGCAAAAAATTATAAAACATACAAAAAGGAAAAAAAAAGTGACTCAAAATAAGGAAAAAGCAGGCATAAAACTCCTTCCACGACTCCCAATACGATGTTTACCAGACAAAGACATCAAAGATCTTATTATAAATATGCTCAAAAAGCTAAAGGGAGCCATGATTAAAGAATTAAAGTATAACAATGACTCAACAGGTAGAGAATTTCAACAAACAGCTTTTATTTTTTTTAAGAAAATGGAAATTCTGGAGTTAAAAAACTACAATCACTGAAATAAAAAAATTCAGTAGAGGGGTTCAAACAAAAAATTCAAATGGTAAAAAAAGAATTAGTGAACTTAAAAATAGATTGGTAATAATTATCCAGTTTCAAGAACAAACAAAAAAAACTGTAGATAATGAAAAGACAGACACCTGTGAGACAACATCATATGATTTAAAATACATGTAATGGGAACATCAGAAGGAAAAAAAGAGGCAGAAAAACATTTGAAGAAATGGTCAAAACTTTCAAAATGTGATGAAAAACATTAACCTTTAGATCAAAAAAGCTCAATGAATTCCAATTAGGATAAAGGAAAGAAGTTAACACTTAGAAATATCACAGTTAAATTGTTTAAAGATAAAGGAGAGCTTGAAAGCAGCAAGAAAAAAATTATTCATGCATACAGGTATAAAACAGTATGATTAATGGCTGACTTATTATAACACTAGAGACAGCAGAACTGCCTAAAAGAAATAATAAAGGAAATCCTTCAAGCTGCAAAGAAATAACACAACATGGTAACTCAAATATGCAAGATTAAGAGCACCAGAAGTGAATATATGTAGGTCAACATAAAAGCATACAAATCTATTTTCCAGTTTCTCTCTTAACATCTTTAAGAGACCTATGAATCTATAAGACAATACTTATAATGCTGTATTATTGATGGGTTTATGAGACACATAGGTGCAATATACATGACAATAATAGCACAAAAGGAGGGGTGATAATGGAGTTATGTTGGGGCAGAGGTTCAACACTTTAAGCAGAATTAAGTTAGTAATCTGAAATATACTGAGAAAAGTTAAGATGTATACTGTAATCCCTCAGCAATCAACACAAAAACCCTCAAATACATTTTTATTTTATTTTTATTATATTTTTTCCATTACAATTTATCCTCCTTAAACCCCCAACCTCCCACAATCACCACACAGTTGTCCATGTCCATGAGTCCTTTTTCCTTTTTGCTCAGTCTCTCTACCCCTTCCCCAAACACCCCTGCAGAGCTGTCATCCTGCTCACTTTGGGTCTGTCTCTATTTTGCTTGTTAGTTCCATTTGTTCATTAAATTCTACATATAAGTGAAATCATATGGTACTTGTCTTTCTCCGACTGGCTTCTTTCACTTAGTATAATGTCCTCCAGGTCCCTCCATGCGGTCGCAAAGGCTAAATTTTCTTCTTTTTCATGGCCAAGTAGTATTCCATTGTGTAAATGTCCCATAGTTCTTTTATGCACTCATCTACTGATGGACACTTGGGCTGCTCCCTTATCTTTGTGATTGTAAATAATGCTGAAATGAACATAGGGGTGCTTACGTTCTTTCAAATTAGTGTTTTGGGTTTCTTCAGATATATTCCCAGAAGTGGGTTCACTGGGTCAAAAGGCAGATTCATTTTTAATTTTTCAAGGTACCTTTATACTGCTTTCCACAGTGGCTGCACCAATCTGCCTCCCCCCCCAACAGTGCAAAAGGGTTTACCTTTCTCCCTATCCTCACCAGCACTAGTTATTTCTTGACTTATAGGTGATAGCCATTCTGACTGGTGTGAAGTGGTATCTCATTGAGGTTTTATTTTTTTTTTGTATATTTTATCGATTATGCTATTACAGTTATCAAATTTTTTTCTCCCCTTTATCCCCTCCACCCTGCACCCTATCCCATCATCCCCATATCAAACAGTTCATGTTTATGTGTTGCCCATAACAGTTCTTTGGCTTCTCAATTTCCTATAATATTCTTAGCTGCTGCCTATTTTTTTTTTCCTTTGGTCAACATTTTCCCACCACCACTTTCCCCAGCCCCACCCATCCTGCCTCCCATCCTCAATCCTTCCCCTATTTGGCTTTTCGATGGGTCCTTTATGAATGCTTCTTGACGACCCTTCCCCTCCTTTATCCCTGTTATTCCCTGCCTCCTCCC
Source organism: Mormoops blainvillei (assembly GCA_004026545.1). Lineage (NCBI taxonomy): Eukaryota > Metazoa > Chordata > Mammalia > Chiroptera > Mormoopidae > Mormoops > Mormoops blainvillei. Next base: position 261,610 of record PVJD01001470.1, read on the forward strand.
CTCTAGTTACTATCAGTTTGTTTTTTATTTCAATGTTGGTGGTTATATTTTGCTTGCTTGTTTATTTTGTTGATTAGGTTCTGCTTATAGCTGAGATCATATGGTAGCTGTCTTTCACCACCTGGCTTATTTCACTTAGCATAATGCTCTCCAGTTCCATTCATGCTGTTGCGAAGGGTAGTACCTCTTTATATCTGCTGCATAGTATTACACTGTGTAAATGTACCAGTTTTTTGATCCACTCATTTACTCATGGGCACTCGGGTGGCTTCCAACTTGGCTATTGTAAATTGTGCTGTTATGAACACTGCGGTGCATGGGTTCTTTTGAATTTGTGTTTCAGGATTCTTAGGGTATAATCCCAGCAGTGGAATTGCTCAATCAAAAGACAGTTCCATTTTGATTTTTTTGAGGCAATTCCAAGCTGTTTTCCACAGTGGCTGCACCAGTCTGCATTCCCACAAACAGAGTACTAGAATTCCTTTTTTTTCCACATCCTCACCAGCACTTGTTTGTTGATTGTTTATGATGGCCATTCTGTCTGATACGAAGTGGTATCTCATTGTGGTTTTAATTTGCATCTTTCAGATGGGTAGTGATGCTCAGCATCCTTTCACATGTCTCTGGGCCCTGTGTTTGTCCTCCTTGGAGATGTGTCTGTTCAGATCCTTTGCCCATTTTTTCATTGGATAGTTTGTCTTCCTCGAGTGGAGTCATGTGAGTTCTTTATATATTTAGGACATCAAACCCTTGTCAGAGGTATCATTGCCAAGAATATTTTCCCATACAGTTGGTTCCCTTTTCGTTTTCCTGATGTTTTCTTTAGCCATGCAAAAGCTTCTTATTTTGATGAAGTCCCATTTGTTTACTCTTTCCTTAATGTCCCTTGTTCTTAGAGGACATATAAGTGAAACTATTGCTGCATGGAATATCTGAGATTTCCTGCCTATGTTCTCCTCTAGGATTTTTATGCTGCAGCAACTCATATTTAACTGTTTTATCCATCTTGAGTTTATTTTTGTGTGTGGTGTAAGTTGGTGGACGAATTTCATTTTTTGCATGCAGCTGTCCCGATCTCCCAACACCATTGTTGAAGAGGTTATTTTTACTCCATTTCAAGCTTCTGCGCCTTTTGTCGAATATTAATTGACCATAGAGACATGGGTTTATTTCTGGGCTCTCTGTTCTGTTCCATTGATCTATGTGTCTGTCCTTATGCAAGTACAAGACTGTTTTGATTACAATGGCCTTACAATATGGTTTGATTTCAAGTATAGTGATCTCTCCTACTTTGTTCTTCTTTCTCAAAAATTGCTGTGGCTATGTTTATGGTTCCATATAAGTCTTAGAAATGTTTGTTCTATATCTGTGAAATATATCATTGGTATTTTAATAGGGATTGCGCTGAATCTATAAATTGTTTTGGGTATTACGGACATTTTGATGATGTTAATTCTTCCAATCCATGAACACGATATATGCTTCCATTTATTTGTGTCTTCCTTAATTTCTTTCTTCAATGTTGTGTAGTTTTCTAAGTACAGGACTTTAACCTCCTTGGTTAAGTTTATTCCTAGGTACTTTATTTTTCTTGTTGCTATACTAAATGGGATTTTTTCCGATTTCTGATTCGGATATTTCACCTTTGGTGTGCAAAAATGCCTTCAATTTCTGAATATTGACTTTGTATCCTGCTGTTTTGCCAAATTCACTTATTAGGTCAAGTAATTTTTGATGGAGTCTACAGGGTTTTCGTGTACACTATCATGTCACCTGCAAACAATGATAGTTTTACTTCCTCCTTTCCGATTTGGAAACCTTTTATTTCTTTTTCTTGTCTGATGTCTGTGGCTAGGACTCCAATACTATGTTGAATAGAAGTGGTGAAAAGCAGACTTCCTTGTCTTGTTCCCAATCTTAGTGGGAAAGCTTATAGTTTTTGCCCGTTCAATATAATGTTGGATGAAGCTTTCTCATATATAGCCTTTATTATGTTGAGGTATACTCCTTTTATTCCCAATTTTCTCAGTGTTTTTATCATAAATGGGTGCTGTACTTTATCAAATGTTTTTTCTGCATTTATTGATATGATCGTGTGATTTTTGTCTTTCTTTTTGTCTATGCGATGTATTACGTCTATTGATTTGCAAATATTATACCATTCTTGCATCTCTGGGATGAATCCCACTTGATCATGGTGTGTGATCTTTTTAATGTGTTGCTAGATGCAGATTGCCAATATTCTGTTGAAGATTTTAGCGTCTATATTCATCAGCACTATTGGTAGTTTTCTTTCTTTGTTGTGTCTTTATCTGGTTGTGGGATTAGGATAATGTTGGCCTCCTAAAAGGTATTTGGGAGTCTTCCCTCTTTTTGGGTTTTTTGGAATAGTCTGAGAAGGACCGGGCTTAGCTCTTGCTGAAATGTTTTGTAAAATTCTCCTGTGAAACCATCTGGTCCAGGGCTTTTGTGTACCTGGAGTTTTTTGATTACTGTTTCAATTTCTCCAGTCATTAGCGGTCTGTTCAGGCTTTCTGCATCTTCTTCATTTGGTTTTGGAAGATTATATGTTTCTAGAAGTTTGTCTACTTCACCCAGGTTTTCAAGTTTCTTCGCATACAGTTTTTCATAGTAATTTCTTACAATCCTTTGTATTTCTGTGGTATCAGTTGTAATTTGTCCTCTTTCATGTCTGATTTTATTTATTTGTGTTCTCTCCCTTTTTTTCTTGATGAGTCTGCTTAAAGGCTTGTTGG